>JBBPRA010000148.1:0-50403 GCA_038092775.1 Boletus rubescentipes | reverse complement strand
GGATGAAGAGAGAGGGGGGAGATCATGGCGAAGGGATGTTATACTAGTAAGATGACGGAGATCACGTAAACGTTGCTCGTCTCATTCTCTGTCTCATCGCGGCTTTCCACTTGACCACAATATGCTCAACCACGTGCTCAGCACCCACCGCTGTCCCTACTTCGTCCGCCGCAATTCACGCGGTTCCCTCCCCGTATATTCCGATATTCGCAACGGCGCAACTCGCTACCTTATCCAAATTAGAAACGTAGAAGGTCGCGCCAACGTGAGCCGTTTTCTCCACCTTCCATTTCTTCCTCAACCTGTCCAGTCGCTTGCACAGGACCTCAAGCAGTCCTTGTTTGACGCAAAGTCTCCACACGCACAGCGCCTCGCCGTCAAGGTCCAACACCAGAGGCACATTATCCTCTCCGGCGGTCGCTTCAAGAGGGACGTGATGGCGTGGCTCACAGCCAAGGGGTTCTAACGCCCTGCCATGCCGTTGCCGGCTTTCATGAGTTTCACCTCGTCATATATCTATAGTGCTCTTGTCATTACAAAATAGCCGTCGTACCATGGATCCCTTGTCTGTGTCAATGCATTCGATCAGCCTGTCGCGATCTCAGACAATCAGGCCCAGGGACTGTGTCAAGTGGAGTGCGAGAGCTGCGCGTATTGAGACAGCCTACGACCAAGTGCCTTTGCAACCGACTCCAAAATCCTCCTAATCCATATTTATTTTCCTCGCACGCAAAACCCGATATCCGCCTTGTCTGATTCGACGTGATTCATCTCTCCCCACTCGAGATTTTTTTTGTTCCTTGACCATCATGTCTGTTCCTGTTCCCCCGCCTTCCCCTCCCGCTACAAACGGTCCTCCCATCGCTGCAGTCGGTGGTCCCGCAGCTACACCAGCGCCCGCTCGCCTCGCCCAGCGGGATGGTGGAAACACCAGCCTGGGTACCTTTGGAGTACGTCTCAATTCCTCCTAATGCCCCTCACCATATTCATATTTTCGCAGGTCAAGTCCGGTTTGGCACAGATGCTCAAGGTACATTTCCTCATCCGTCCACACAGTCCACTTTTCCACCTTTTTCATTTTACTTCTACGTGCCTGCTGACGAATGAATCTGTTAGGGTGGTGTTATCATGGACGTCGTCAACGTCGAGCAGGTAACGTTCCATATCTCCCAACAAGCCATCAGTCCACCTGACCCGCATTCATAGGCTCGCATCGCAGAAGAAGCGGGTGCCTGTGCCGTTATGGCACTAGAACGTGTTCCTGCCGATATCAGAGCAGAAGGTGGTGTCTCCCGAATGGTAACGTCACGCGACTTTCGCATCGATGCACGCAACTCACTTGATACCGCAGAGCGACCCTGCGATGATCAAGGACATTATCAACGCTGTCACCATCCCCGTCATGGCCAAAGTTCGCATCGGGCACTTTGTCGAGGCACAGGTACGTTTCACATACGTTCTCTCATGTTCATAGTTCACGTTTGCATGTCTGGAACTAGATCCTCCAAGCCGTTGGCGTCGACTACATCGACGAATCGGAGGTTTTGACTCCTGCAGACGAAGAACACCACATTAACAAGCACGGTTTCAAAATCCCCTTTGTATGCGGCGCCCGCAATCTAGGCGAGGCACTGCGTCGCATATCCGAGGGCGCAGCGTTCATCAGGACAAAGGGTGAGGCAGGTACCGGCAACGTCGTCGAGGCCGTTCGTCACCAACGTTCCGTGATGAGCGAGATTCGCAAGGCAAGCGTCATGAACGAAGAAGAACTATATGCGTATGCAAAGGAGATCCAGGCCCCGTTCCATCTGTTAAAGGAATCTGCCCGCCTGAAGCGTCTCCCAGTCGTCAACTTTGCCGCTGGTGGTATTGCAACTCCCGGTACGTACACGACACACACTGGTATGTAATTCACCCTGAGGTCCGGTAACAGCGGACGCTGCGCTCATGATGCAACTCGGCTGCGACGGAGGTAAGTTGATCACTAGTGCGAATTGCGTATAGTAATGATGTGCATTCAGTGTTCGTTGGGTCCGGTATTTTTCACGTACGTCTTGCGTGTCCTCGATCGACCTGAAACCTAATGGGCATCATTTTCAAGTCTGGCGACCCAGCCAAGAGAGCGAGGGCTATCGTCCAGGCTGTATGCTCTTCACATTTCTACGTACGATACTCGCTGACTCTGAAATCTCAGGTTACGCACTACAACAATCCAAAAGTTCTCGCCGAGGTACGGAACGCAGACAAGGCGTATCGATAAAAACTTGACACGCTCTTACAGATCTCCGAGGATCTTGGTGCACCCATGGTCGGTCTTACAATGTAAGTCCCGCCTATCATAAAGCAACTCGAACACAACAACGTCTCTCATTATTCGTACAGCAATGCAAACCTCAAAGGTGGTCGTCTTTCGGAAAGAGGTTGGTAGTTAGATGGCAGTAGATGAGGCACTAGATCACATGTAAAACATCTTCATCTTCATATTCTGGTGCACCCCTTGGAAGCCGCTCTTCCATCGGTCGAGATTGAAGCTACTTTTGCCAGACGTGACCGAGGCAGAACTATCATCGTACTTGAGCTTGGGGTCGAAATGGAAGCTCGCACGTCCGCAAACAAGCTGCTCCAAGGTCAGCATGCTGGGAGACTGCTCGCAGTCAATCCACGTACATCAGCATCTACGGGTCAACGTGAGTACAGGCCAGAATAACTTGTCAGGTTTACTCACAGTACACGGGAGCCGGAATGGAAACAGAGCGGGTCGCTCGCGCGTAGGCATGACACAAGGCAAAAGAGAGTTCCTGCAAGCTAAGTGGAGCTCAGTCGTATATATATATATATCTTGTTAGTCCGCAAACTCACACTTCTACATTGTCAGAGAAATTCTCGTCTCGGATAATGATGTAGTGAGACGGCCTGCTTGCTAGAAGGCAATTACGGATGTTAGACATAATAAACCACACCGGAAAGTCACTTACTTCCCAGCAACCCGCCATGAGACTGCAGGTAGTAATCCTTAGCAATGGGGTTGCCGATGCCCTGGTCAGCAACAAATCCTGCGGGGCAGTTCCCAGATCTGTCTGCATCCCTCCTACAAGACCGTTATGTCTGCACGATAAAAGCTAGATGTGAACTTACTCGTTTTGTGGGAAGAACCGAACATGATGACTAGAAGCCCAGCGCTTAAATGACTCGGTAGCGGTAGAGACGAAATACTGACCGCTTGCCAACAACAATAAAAGTCAAAGTAGGCTTTGGCGCAGGCACATTTCTCCTCTTCCAAAGCTCGTCAATGGCAGCTGGAAGTAGTTGAATTTTGCTCTGGACAAGGATGTGGAAGTTACCTTTGATGTCGTGGATCTCCTTCTGTGCAACATTGTCATATTCACCTTCAGACAGTCCATCACGGAAAAAAATAAGTCTCGCAGGGGCACCGTTAATGTTTCCAAAATCTTCAATTGCTTTCTAATGAGTAACTCAGAATCTGTAAAACTGTTTGAATAATGAGGAAGTACACTTACTCCCGCCATATACTGCAACTGATCGATAGTCTCTAAGCGTGGTGGCTGGATGGTTGTATAAGCATTGTACTTCATGCCCTTCGGGTCATAAGACGATACGAGAGCGGCAACAGAGGGTTGATCATGCACACCAGGCGCTGGGTGTCCTACATCAGCACCTGTTTTCAGTCAGCTATTTTGCTAAATGAGAGTATGAAGGTGTTAAAGTTACCCATGATCATAAATGTTCTTTTTCGAAGCTCCTCTAGTACCCTAGAACAGGGTATTGCATTAATACCACCTAGCTTTGCATTGATCCTTCGGATAGGAAGATTAGAGGGATTTGTTCAAGAGAAATTCAATACCTACTTCATTGCCACATTATTGCAGTACTGATCATTGGCCTTGGCAGCCTTATCGACACGCTGAACAAAGTCAGGGTGATTAAAATGTGAAATTGTTTTAAAAGTCAAAACTTACGATACATTGTGTGACAACCTAGAATAAAATGATGTCATTTTTATGGTCCGCGGGCCATTGAACTACTTACACCATACAGAATATCCCCGTGGCGTTTTACCTGAGATCGAATTTCGAGGGCAGAAGCGGGAAGAACGACCAAGATCAAGTCAGGTTGGGCAGCATTATGCCCAGCAGTGGCCTCTTGAGCAGCTTGGTTCAAATCCTAAATATATTAAATGTGAGGCATAAGGATGGTCTTGAAGAAAAAACACTGACTTGAGTTACATTGGTTCCATTTCCTGAGACAAAGGCAGGCGGGGAAGCAGGAATTGCTTCCAGAATCTAAGCTATGCTTACAATAAAAAAATGAGAGAACATACACATTCCTATCAAATTTGAGTGTCAAGAGACAAGGACAGCACACTGAATTGTACATACCTAATTTCTGGCAGTTCATTGCAATCATCTTCACGCATCTTTTAATCGCGTCTCTAGTATTGGGGTTACTGGAACTGTAATCAACAACAGCCCAGCACTTTATGCTTTTCGGCTCTGAAAACTGCTGGTTCACCGCATTCCAGGCTCCAAATTTCGGAATCTAAAGGAAGATGAGAAACAATATTCATCCTGGTTTGAGAAAAAAAATACCAATGGCGCGGATTGTTTATTGTATTGCATCGGGGGAGTCGACAAAACTTTGCCGTCAATCATAGTAGGCATCGTAGACACTTCCATCTCGGCATCTCTCACGAAAGGTGACGAAGCATAGTTCAAGGCCTCATAGAATCATCCAGAGGTTAGGTGGGTATGAGGTCACCGACGCAGATACTTACCGCGTCTGCACCTTCGATCCCGCGGCGGATAGCCTCAAGTCTGGCCTTGGGTTTGTCAGAGGTGAACTCGACCATCTCCTTGGTCAATTCTTGTGGCAGCCTGCGCGTGAATCGCTGGTTGGGCGCGACAATGCACAGCTCGATGGGCACGACGCTGCCGCCCCCGATCTTGACGCCAACGGCATCCGGATATCTAAGCGTGATATTGTACGCTTCCCTGAAATATGCCTATTCACAGCAACTGGTGAATGCAAAGAAACGGATACAGCGCGGAACGTACCTGAACTGTTATGGTCTGCACGATGCCTTCAGTCTTGTTCTTGTTCCACTCAAATTGTGCTGATCCAGCACGGGGGACGATGGATTCGATCTTCTTCTTTCCCCTGCGATGTGTGAATGTAATAAATACCCCTTTGAAAAATTTCCTGAGCTTCGAAAGCTCAGCCCCTTCGCTCATGTTGAGCGCACGAGGATTATTTGCCCTCAAAAACTTAACGGCAACCTCGGGCATAGGGCCCTCTTGGTAGCTGAAACAAGTTATCAGAAAGCTTCTAAAATTATGGAAGGGGCTCACATGACACCGCAGGACGTGTCAATGTTAACCAGGAGCGATCGGAGCGCAGGACGAACACTCCTACACACGCATAGCGATCAACATCTATGCTTATTGTCACATCAGAAACACACGTACTGGTAGTACCCTTTAAAAATCTCGAGACCGCCTTCGAGAGTCCTACTGCCGGCCTCTCGACAAAAGAATGCTTTGACATTGTTGGGATATTTGCTAGGCGATAGTGAACATCGACGATCCGGACGTGCGTCCGATTCGAGGGATGACTCACAGATTGGGTGCCTGACGTACGATGAGCTGCACCAGGTTCAGTGCAACAGTCGCACGAGGACTGAGCTGCGTGGTACGGCCATCAAGGAGGCGTTGGAGATCCCTGACGCGCGATAAATAAATAACCAGTTGGATCAAAAACCTGCCTACTCGAAGGTGATAGCTGCGGCATCGACGCGCCTCAAAGTGACCCTCATGACACCGCGAGATTGACCTGCGCCCTCTCTGGGGGGGCGGTCGGACATGTTGACATCAAACTATCGGATGCATGATCAGTATGCTACGTGATCGCCAACACTCTACCCTACTTACCGTGGCCGCATTCCCGAAGGAGAGGACCGTGGAAGAGTACGCGATGGCATCACTGTCGTAGATGACCTTGGGTTTGAAAATGCCTGGTTGGGTATGGTTCTGGAGCCTCTCGAAGATTTCGATGCGTCGACGCGATGCGGACTTTTGAGACACTTTCTCGTCATCGAACGCTAGAAAACCGGCCAACATGTATGAGCGGACATGATACGACCGTGCGTAAGTTCATAGCACTCACAAACTGCGTGCGTGACCCCGCACCCCACGCGCAGAAGTGATCAATGCCGCGTGGTGACGACGTGCCAGAGAAGCTCACCGTCATATTGATAGTACGCCTTCTTAGGAAGGCCTGTGATCTTGAACGAATTGGTGACGACCCGAAGTTGCCGAGTGCCCTGGGGAGGGCCGCCGGGACGAGACATGGGGTAGATGGGAGACGATTGAGAGAATTAAAACGAGGGGAGACCCTAGTAGATGATAAAAAGATGAGTGGACGGCTTTTGTAGTGCTCGCTTGTCGGTCCAGACCGATAAGAAGGAAGCAGTAGTGCTTCCCAAGGACGATCGTGTCATGTCCCCATACTGGCAGGACAAACTAAACGCCTTATCAAATACCGCAGACCCCTGTCACTTCACGCATAGTAAAGGATAGTATTAAAAAGGGACAAGCAACAAACGGAGGCCAGCTTTAAATGGAAACCAACACATGTCCAACTACACTTTAGCAGTACTCCGGAGAGAAGGTAATATGTAAATGAAAGAATATCGCTCCTATTGTACCGCATTGCGTGATGCTGACGATATCCTCGAATAAAGTTGATGTCAAAGAGACGTAAAAAAAAGCTGAGCCGCTAGCACGCCACAGGTGTTCCCATTCAGCAGCACCCGCCAGACTGCTGTTGCTGTACAGATTGGCCGGGAGTGACAGTCGAAGATTTTGCGCCACCAGCGGGTGTTGACGTGGATCCCATTCTAAAAGAATGCTTGGCATCTCCACACGATGTATCTTGAGGATCACTTACCTATCTTTAATTTGCTTGGCCATGGTCAAGAAGGCCTGCTCTACATTCGTGGCGTTCTTGGCGGAGGTCTCCAAGAAGGGAATGGTCAATTGATCGGCAAATTCCTAGGGTGAAGTTGAGGATGGTGGGCAAGGGTATATGAATTCGAAGTGCATTACTTTTGCCACGCTGTACTCGACCACCTTCTTGCTCGTAAGGTCGGACTTGTTCCCTACCAACAATTTGTTGACACCTTCCGACGCGTACCGGTCAATTTCTTGGAGCCATTGCTTGACATTCGTGAATGTGTCTAAAGGGATCTGGTTGGCAACCATTGTCGAGCAAAGATAAAGTCTCACCATTGTCCGTGACATCGTAAACAACGATGATGCCGTGGGCACCTCTGTAGTAGGATGAAGTGATGGTGCGGAAGCGTTCTTGGCCTATTTTACAGTTTTAAGAAAAATGTGTAGAGGGTCAGAAAAACATGTACCGGCAGTATCCCACTGGAGAACGCGTATAGTCAGTAATGTTTGCAAGGCATAACGATGAATTCCAAATGGGGCGGCTCATAGGTAATGTTGTCATACGAGGAACAACGAACGAGCCAGAAGATAAAGGCGAACAAATCCTCACAATCTGGAGCTTCACAGTCTTTCCTTCGAGCTCGATGGTACGAATCTTGAAGTCTACGCCGATGGTACTGATATAGCTCTCCGTGTATGTGTCGTCTGCAAACCGAAGAAGCAGACAGGACTGGAGGCAGATGCATTTTGAGCGAACTGACGTGGGTTGCCATAGGGCAGCACGAACCTTTCCAACACCAGAGTCACCGATGAGGAGAAGCTTGAAAAGATAGTCGTACTCGCTGGTATGCATGTTGTGGATGAAAAGGACTTTGGATGATGAAGTCGGTGGTTGAGTTGACCAAGAGATGAAGGAGCTGTGGGCTGCGTGACGCGTGGCACTGGAGGGTGTGACTTGGCCGAAACGCTGTACCGCCACACCCGCGCGCGTACGAGCTGTCTCAAACCGGTCTCTACGCATCCCTTGCCATTGCGAGCCAATGCGAGGGCCATCGTTCAGTCGTACAGTGCTCGTCTGACCCTTTTTTAAAGAGAAATCATCATCATTGCCAAGGTTCTGAAGGATAGTTGTTGTTCGTACATATAACACTACTGTTGTGTCATTCCTAGCACCTCGGCGTACATCTTCCAGGCTGACACTACTCGGTTGGCGTCTTTCTGAGCATTCCTCCCTCTGTTACCGTTAGACACTACAGAGCGAAGAGTCGCCGAAGTAGCACGTGACCACTATACGACAGCACAGCTCTTGGTTACCTCTTTTTCAGCCCAGGGGCCAGCACATTGTTCGAGGACCATGGAACCATCATATCAAGCTGGTGTTCGCAGACCGGACGTAAAGAAGAAACTTGTCGTAGTGGGCGACGGTGCGCAGGATAGTTTGTTCGTCTTTCACAACACCATTCAATGATGCTATACTAAGGCGGGTGCGGAAAGACGTGTCTCCTCATCGTGTACGCGGAAAACAGGTTTCCAGAGGTGCGCATGCATCCACACCTACCCTCCATTCTGAAGCTCAGAGAGCAGCTTTTGGCCAGTCCTATATACCAACAGTATTCGAGAATTACGTGACACAGATCCAATTCGAGGGAAAGCTAGTGGAACTCGCGCTTTGGGACACCGCAGGACAGGAAGAATACGACCGATTACGACCACTGAGTTACCCGGAGAGCGATGTGATTCTCATCGTCTTTTCAATCGACTTCCCAGTTAGTCTCGGAAATGTGCAAGACAAGGTTTGTATTTCAGCTCAATTCCTGCGCTATTACGTTCCCTGAAATATCATTTCAAGTGGTATCCCGAGGTAGCACACTTCTGCGAAGGAACGCCCCTCATATTGGTTGGCACAAAGATCGACCTACGACGAGACGACCAAACACGGCGCATGCTCAGTGCGCAGGGGCAGGTACCCGTGTCGGCAGAGCAAGGCGCCAATGTGGCCAAGGAAATTGGGGCCAAGTACGTTGAATGCTCAGCAAAGACTGGCACTGGTGTCCAGGATGTGTTCAACCTCGCCCTCAAGGAAAGCATGAAAGGCCGCTGGGGAAAGATGGTGAAGCACCGGGGTTGTGTAGTTCTGTAGTTCGGTGGCGTATGCTCGTACGGACAGTCCCGGTTTGATTAGAGTATTTGTACGCACTGATCTTTCTTGCTATTGCATCTTTGTCATGTTCATACAAATGCACATCCGTGAACAACTTTATTGTTCTTTAAGGTGACAAGATTGGAGCGCGGTTGCAACTCTGCAGGAGCGGTAGACTAGCCACAGGAATGCGACGAGGATGGTCACTGCAGTCCCCATCTCGACAGCAAACAAATCGCGCCTGGAGGCCACGGGGACTCGAAGCGATGCATGATACGACGACACGCTTGGGACTGAGAAATGCACCAGCGAACTGAGCATGATCGAATTTGCTACAGGTGACTTGGGGGAAAACGCAGAGGATACATTTGCTGAGGCAACATCAGAACGCGTAGTAGCATTCTATACAGGGCACGTACCAGATGGCGGACAGGCCCAAAAGCACATGGGGGAAGATAGAGTGATTGACTGGGCCATATCTGGTTCGCCATACCGTGCATGGACAGGAATGTCCACAGTAACTTGTTTCGGGTGAGCATTGGTGGCATTTATGAGTAGTAGAGAATTGGCGGTTTGATCAAGGGCAAACACGGGAAGCTCAAGGTTTGATTCGCCCCAGAACTCGAACGAAAGACGGCGGTCTACGAGTTCATATCTGTCGATGATGATAGTTTGGGGGAACGTGTACAACGCAAAGAAAGAGCAGTCTGAGTCAGGAGGGTCCAATGCAAGTATTGTGGACAGAGTTGAATGAAATCCGCGTTGCGGTTGGAGGGAATGGGAGATCACTGTCAAGGACATCGAAGGGGGTCGCACGTGTTGACTTGCTATTCGCAGTGTCAGTGTCATCACTGAAACGTTCATCCCCCGATGGCAGATCTCAATATCAATCACATTCAATTCCCTCCAATCTCTTCCCAGGAACCCCCGACACCATTCGGAGTCCTCGACGATATGCAGGCCGCAGAAGGCCTCGTCGACGATGCCCTCCTTGCAGATCGCCCAATCCCGCCAGTCATCTTTGGCGCCGGAGGGCCCATGTACGTCCATGTCGTCGCTAAACACGGATTCTATCCGTCTGATGCAGCGCACTCAGGCTGAAGCGGTTCGATGAATCTGCTGCATCTAGTCGCAAAGGCTCTCAGGCACCGACTCCTCCGCGTTCTGTAGTGGGCATCGGAAACAAAGGTACGCGATCGTACAGTATCCATCACAGGCTAGTCATCCACAAGCACCGCTACAAGTCGCCAAGCCGGATTACTCGGAAGCCAAGATCGTGCTTGCCATGGTTCATTACTCTCTCCGGGTTCTATCCCGATTGTTAACATAACGCCCAGGTTGGATTACCCGCCCGGGGAAAGTCATACCTCAGCAATAAGCTCATGCGATATCTCAAGGTTGTCATTCTCATACCCATGCATGGCTCGTTTGCTGAGTTGGCTCCTAGTGGCTAGAATATGATGTTGAGGTAAATAAATCTGCAAAGCGCCGGATACGCACGCACTAAACTTTCTCACAAGGTTTTCAATGTTGGGCAGCTACGCCGTTCGCGTGCGAGGCAAAAGGCCCTACAGTTCGTGCCAACGACCATCCAACATTTATGAGCTCATATTATCCATTAGGAGTGGAATCAAGGAAGATCACACAGCGAAATACTTTAGTCACAACAATGTCGAGGCAACCAGGGTCCGAGACAAGCTGGCGGAAGATAGTCTAGAAATGCTAATCCAGTGGTTAAAGAAGGGTGGTAATGTCGGTATACATGGTGAGATTCTTTTCGGGTCGTTTCGAACGCTAGGCACTAAGTATGGGAAAGATGCTACCAACAGCACACGAAGTCGGCGGCAAGTCTCATGTCGTCACCACTCTTTATTGAACTTGATGGAATTGCAGAGCTAAAATTGAAGCCCGAGTAGCCAAGGAAAGGGGCATCCAAGTCATATTCATCGAATCCGTCTGCAACGATCCTGCCGTGATAGCCGCTAACGTTGCTCTCAAAGTTTCTTCAGGCGATCCGGATTACAAAGATCTCCCGAAAGAGATCGCTGAACGCGACTTTATTAGGCGTATCAAAGAGTATGAGGCTGTTTATGAGACCATCACAGAACCCCACCTCTCTTATCTTCGAATAACTGACATCGGGAACGAGGTCACTCTCTCGCGTATCAATGGGTATTTGCAGAGTCGCATTGCCTTTTATCTCATGAATCTCCACGTGAAACCCCGAAGTATCTTCTTTTCTAGAGTGAGATTTTCTTCTGATTTCAACTGAGCGAATTGAGAACTGGAAAGTAGCACGGGGAAAGTCAGTTCAATCTCGAGGGGAAGATCGGTGGAGATTCCTCACTATCCGAACGTGGCCTTCAATATGCCAGAGCCCTCCCGGAACTCGTCCGTAAACATATTGGGGATGCGGCATTGACTGTAAGCCTATCTTCCATCCACGAACGATATTCCGTGCTCATGCACCCAGGTCTGGACCTCTACTCTTCAACGTACAATTCAGACGGCACAATATCTACCTTATCCTAAACTGACCTGGAAGTCCTTGGACGAGTTGGATGCCGGAGTCTGTGACGGAATGACATATAAAGAAATCGAAGTCAGCGAGGCTAGCCTTTCGGCCAAAGAAATCCAACTGATCTTTGGTTAGCAAGCATACCCGGACGACTTCGCAAACCGTGATGAAGACAAGTTTAATTACCGATACAGAGGAGGAGAGTCGTACCGCGACGTGGTCGTGCGATTAGAGCCTGTCATCATGGAGCTAGAACGACAAGAAAATATTCTCATCTTCGGTCATCAGGCCATCTTGCGATGCTTGTAAGTTCTCCTTGTAATTATCCCATTCTTTCTCAGCTTAGCCATGTTGCAGATATGCATATTTTCATGACATGCCACAGGTGGACCTCCCTTACATCAAAATTCCGCTGCATACAGTTATCAAGTTGACCCCGAAAGCATACGGTTGTGATGAAGAGAGGTATGGATTTATACTACATTATTTGCTTTGCTATGGCTGAGGTGATCTTCCAGGTATACCTTACCCATAGGAGCAGTAGACACCCATCGACCCAAGCCGAGTGCTTCTCAGTCGGAAGTGCCTACAGCTTCTACCGCACGGGAATATTATGGAAAGCACGTATAGTGGTCCAACTTAGATACATCGACTCTGTAATCTTGTTAGCACGTCCATCCCCAGGACTAGATTGATGATTCTTTCAAGTCACAAAACCTTTATGGGCTCTGAACATATGTGCCCACAGATTGCTAAGTCTGTTGAACTTCAAGTTCCGGACCGACCGGACCGACCATGGATGTTGTTCGCTAGATACTACAACTTGAACATCCTGGGTCTATGTCCACAATTTTCTGGCCGCGCGATGTCCTTTATGACGGTTACTTCTACGGTTGGATTGAACATCGCACTGTGTGCGTCGCCGGTGTCTTCAGCATAAACACAGTGAGGCAAACCACTTGGACCCTCTCGCCCTACTCATGGTAGACAGCGAGTCGACGCCGACGCAACTCTGGCGAACGCTATCCAATCGAACGATCTCCAAGCACTTCTTACTTCGTGTGGGACACCTACCGTTCTCGGATATGTCACTTTCTCGTCGTCCCACCCACTGACTATTCCACACATCGAGGATCATGATGCGTCACTGTACTTTTCATTCCCATCGTATACTTTCAAAGATTGACAAAAATTTCAGAATAAACCCATTCCGTTTCATATACTACCACCGTCATGTTAATAGCTCTATGAGGTACTATGCCGCTGAAGTGGATGCATCAAGTCTTCCTCCACTCTCCAGAGAAGTGAAGATGCCAGTAGAGGTGTCGCTTGCCCACGACTTTACCCGGAGGAGGGATATTAAACTTAATATTCCCGAGTATCAACTCATAGTTAATCTGGTGAGCAGTGTCCAGGTTTTTCAAGTGTCCTTCTGAACGCTAGGCGTAGTGGAACGCAGCAAAGTCACTCGAAGAAGCTGTGGAACGCACTCGAGCTCAGTCTTTGAAGCGCAATTCGAGTAGAAAGGTGGACAGAAAGGTGGAGCGACCCCAACGCTACATAGCGTCCGCGTCACTCCCCGAGGTTTCGGGGGGATACGACTTTTTGTCAAAATTGCGAGAATTTAGTTTCGCGGGTTCGTAGCCCCTTTTATCAACCAGAACCCGAGAAACTTAAGGACCCACCCCAGTTCGACAAACAGAAGGACGAGCCATGATGCTGTATCAGCTAAGCCGACGAGAGCACCTCCAATCCAATGAGCATGTAGCACTCTCAAGTCTCGCGTACAACAGGTATTCCGGTCGTTTTCATCACTTTCACCTTTGTGTAACCCCGTGAAGGCATTATAACAGCATCTGGGTAATTCTGAACGATTTGATCATTGGTCTTGCGTTTCGCCAGTTTCTCTGTCAGAATCGTGACGCGCTCAATGCTATGGTAGCTGATGGTCTCGAGGTATGCACGGATTCTGAGAATTTTATGTTCCGCATGCTCATCATTTTCTGACAGAGCACCCTTGCTGTTCGCATTCAACGGGTATTATTATGGCTAGATAGCTGGCCTGCAGGCTTGAAACTCAACACCGAACTGAGCAGAGTCTATTCGCATGGGTTCATAAGCCTGATAACTCGATGGACGAGTGGGTATTTAACTTATTATTTTCCCGTGTTGGCTTACTCCGGCGACAGAACTTCTTCACCATAGCCTATCACTGTTACCCGCTATCAGTTTCGTCGTAGAGACCACCAGCCTTCTCGGCATGACGATGACTCTATCATTGTCATTAGATTTTATCAGTGTTCTCACTGCTCACCTTCATGCTTGTTACTTCATTTCTTCAACAATCTACCGGCATGTATTCTTACTAATCGGTTCGCTGTGGAACCTCTTTAGAGGTACGACCCTTTGCCTTGAACATGGTTTCGCAACATCTCATTCTATGTGAACCCCAATTGATAGGCAAACGATATAACACATTGCGAAATCGTACGGACCCTTGGGATTACGACGTTGACCAACTGCTACTCGGAACGATCTTGTTCACACTCGCCGCTCACCTTTTCCCGACGATCCTAGTTTATTACACACTTTTCGCACTGGTGAGATGCTTCCCATGGAACGTTGTAATACTGAATGTCCTGGATCAGGTGCGACTCGGAATAATTATCTTGTATGCCAGTTGTGAGACGTTACTGGCTTTCATGAACCATTTCCCGCTATTTGCCCTCATGTTGAGGAGTAAAGACCCCCAGAGATTGCCTGGTAGGTGAACTTGGCTCTTTTCGAACTACAATCCAATCACTTGGAATGCAGGGGACACGTACTTTCAAGTAAATCACACTGCTCGCGGTTGTACGGTCACAGTCGAGGTATGAACTATTTCATGGTTGACGGACGTCTTGCTGATCTTTTGCAGAGTCACCCACTTCCATATGCAATTGTCTTTGCGCAGTATGGTATGTTCATTGTATTCCTCTCTAGCATGCGACCAACATATTCGGCAGCAGGCCTTTGGCGGCGACTCGCACGCCATTACCATCCGATTCGTCTGGGAAAAAGGCTTCTACAAGGCCAAGTGTTGGACACATTTCCTCAAGCATCTACAGATCCACCGCTGGGTCATCGAAGGTATTAAGGGGTCATTGGTACACGCTCTATGTATCTGCCACTGTCGTTCCTAGTCGTGATTTCAGGAAGATCCTCATTGATATTAACTGGGATGCTTACTTTGCCTCTGCTTCCACTTCGACGAGCTTGCGCTTATGCATCTCCGCCGCACGCCGATTGATATCCAAAACTTCTTGTGTATCCGGGAATCCGATATCCCAATAACCAGGTGGGGTCTTTGGTCTATGCCAGTGATGACGGTGTCGTGAGATCAATTGTTTATGTTCTTCGACGTTATCGGTATTTTCCTTGTCGTTTTCTGATGCGTGGAGGTTGTAAGGCATTTTCCGCTTGGTCGGCGTTCGCCAGAGGGGTTGTTGCGAAGCCGGTAATGGCCCAATGGCTTCATAGTACTGGTACACGGGGAATTCAATCGGTAGGGGATTCTTCGAGGGCCATCGCCACTTACCTCACGGCAGCATTCACAATCACTTCCAAGCATATGCTTCCGTTCTTCTCGATTGCGAACGACAGCGTCGTACTGAAAACCCACACCGTGATTTCTGTCTTTCCGAATAGAAAACCTGGAGTTGATTGTGTCCATTGCCGACCTAGAGGTATGGGCGGGGTCACCAGGTGTTAACAGACTACCCAAAGAACACGCACGGTACTTGTGCGTATCTTCCCTTGCGTTTGCGAGGCTCGGTCGATGGAATGGACCGAGAGGGTTCTGCTTTAGATGGCAGCTCTGCATACCGTTCTTAGTCCACAGCCCACTCGACGAGACGAAGCCCACTTACCAACGTCGTCATCAAGTACTGATGATTTATCATCACAAATGGTAGACTTCGGCACCAGAAACGGATCTTTGTTCCTGCTGGGAGACAGGGAAAGAACCTTTTGTGAGGATTCACCGTGATACGATTTTCTGCGCTGGTGCCTAGATGCTTCAGTTACCGGAGAGGAATGAGAAAGGTCGACTTTGACATCGGGAATGGACTCTTGTTTGAGGTTCGGCCCAAACTCTTCAAACTGCTTTCGTTTTCCGAGCGCTGATGCCTTCGTGTGGTCATCTGTATCCGCGTCTCGAAACAACCAACGCTTAAAGTCTCGCCATTTCTTGTAGTCGGCTTTGTAACGCTCTGCGGCCCTGTTGTTGGCTTCCAGAAGCGTGTCATATCGATCACGGAGTGAATTCAGCTCTGCCTGAAGGTTGGCAATTTGGGAGAGCAAGCTTGCTGTGGATGGATCTGGCATTAGGTTTCCCCGTAGGATCCGAAGCGCGTCGTGACAGCTTCTTTGTGTCCATCACGTGATCGCGTTTATGACGGCCCAGCAGCCATTGCCAAGATGGGGGGCAAGGATTCAAGATCCAAGATGTTATAGTACTGAGGTACATTCCTGTACGATGAGTCGGAGTCGTGGTAATGGTGGTTTGTTACCCTTGCCCAGTTCGAATTTGCTTGTCAGCCCCGGTCTGAGACGACTTTCAGGTGCCAGCGTGCACATGTTTCACGGGCTTCCGGACCCATTTTGTTACCGGCTAACCGAAGAGCACAGTACTGCGGCTTCAAAGCTTCAAACTAGTTCAAACCTCGCTTCTCTTCTGACGCTGGTTTCACCTCACATCCTACCCTCTCGTAGCGGACAACATGATTACTTCTGTTCCTTACCCAGAGAAAATCGACTACACAACCCAATCGGTGCCTGTACCTGGAACCAAACGTCCTGGTCAAACCGGTACGCATCTTTTTCTGTTCCTGTCCCAACCACCCTTGTTTACTCCCCATGCAGCGCACTATCGGAATGGTGACTATACTCCCGTGTTGTGGATTAACTGTCTCATGAGTTCGCAGCCTTGTTTGGACTTGTCGATGCCAACACGCCCGGGGTTCCCAAGACCCTGCCAGAGATCTTTGACAGTGGTTATCAACAGAATCCAGACGGAAAACTTTTCGGCCATCGCCCCGTCATCTCTACGCAACCGTTGAAGTTCGGGCCTTATGCATGGCAGACTTACAAGCAAGTGGACGTCAGGCGACGTAAAATTGGTAGTGCATTGCATGAACTCTTCAAGTCGGGCGCCCTCAAGGCAGAGGCAATGGAAACGGTTGGCATTTGGTCACAAAACCGACCAGGCAAGTAGTAAACGGGTGCTCGGGTATAATGGCACACTAACGGACACCAGAGTGGCAAATCGTCGAATCTGCTCTTCATGCCTACCGCAAAGTTGGCGTTAGCCTGTACGATACCCTGGGAGTAGATTCAGTTGGTAAGTACAGGCTTCGCCGATGAAATATTACATAGGTTTACTCTTTCGTAGACTTCATGTGTGTCGTTTGACAAGATTGACTATCTCGGAGCTCACTCGCATGCTATAGCATCAACCAGTCTTCGCTCTCCATTGTGTTCACGACCTCAGACCACATACCGACACTTCTCAAAATGGCTTCTAAAATTCCTGTTTTGAAGATGATCGTCTCGTTTGATCCACTAGAGAAGCAAGTACGCCACGCGCTTTCCTTGTGGGCCGAAACTGTTGGCGTGCAAATTAAGGAACTGAGCGAGAGTGCGCTTTTCCTGTCCATCAGCCCCTCGTTTACTCAATCTTCGACCTTCAGTTGAAGCTTTTGGTGAAGCACATCTCATAGACCCTCTGCCCGCGTCGGCGGACCAGATCGCATCATTGTGCTACACTTCTGTAGGTCTCTCCTTATCACCTATGTGATCTTGTCTTGACCGTTGGGCTCTACCAGGGAACTACAAACCGTCCCAAAGGTGATGCATTTTCCTGGCATAAATCATTTTCTTTGTTAATACCCTGGCAGGAGCTATTCTTACCCATGGAAACCTCGCAATATCGGCTTATTCAAACACGTTTGGCATTCTCAGACGTTCGGACCTTTCCATTCTATCATATCTTCCATTGGCCCACATATATGAGGTCATTGCAGTCGTTCTATATCGTAGTCTCTGTCTCATGAATTCACTTCAGCGAGTGGTGGAATTGACGATGATCGCCCTCGGTGGTTGTATTGGATTTTTCACTGGCGATCCCCTTAGACTTCTTGAAGATGCACAATTCCTAAAGCCTCATTACTTCCCAGCTGTCCCGCGTGTTCTCAACCGAGTATACCAATCGGCTATGGCCGCGGGCAATGCACCAGGTCTGAAGGGAGCGTTATTCAGAATGGCCGTTCAAACCAAACTTGATCAGCTACACAAAACCGGTGTCAACACGCACCTACTCTGGGACCATCTGGTGTTTAGCAAGGTATGTGATGTTCGAGAATATAAATGTTCGCGCAGATACAACCCTTTATGAAGATTCGAGCTGTCCTCGGTGGTAATGTGATTCTAGTCAGCACGGGTTCAGCTCCAATCAGTGCCGAGGTGATTGATTTCTTGAGGATCGCTCTGTGTTGTGAAGTTGCTGAAGGTACGCACTCTATTCCTTTGCCTCTGACTCTCCTCCAACATTTTTCGCCTTTAGGGTGAGTCTGAGAACCTTGGGTTAGGCATGAAATGTTCATGTTCCTCTCAGATATGGTATGACGGAGAACTGTGGTACTTGCACACACACTGTTCAAGATGACCCCACTTCTGGTGGTACTATTGGGCCCCCTCAACCCGTCAACGAATTGAAACTCGTTGATGTGTCTGCGATGAACTATACATCCGAGGACAAACCCAATCCTCGTGGAGAGCTCTGTGTTCGTGGCATGAACTGCTTCATCGGATATTACAAAGGTGCGTACCTAAACCTTTGCGCGACCACAAATTCACATGGCATCAGATGAGAAGAACACCCAGGATACGTTGAAGGATGGCTGGCTGCACACGGGTGATGTTGCCGAGGTCGATAGCCAGGGCCGTTTCAAGATCATTGACAGAGTCAAGGTGCGTATCTCATCGTCGTCCCCTCTTTCATGATGCGCCGACGCACCGTTACTCGTTGCAGAACATTATGAAGCTTGCACAAGGCGAGTACGTTGCACTCGAGAAAATTGAGAACATGTACTCTGCCTGCCCGATCGTACAACAAATCTATGTGCATGGCGACTCCTTGCAGTCCTATCTCGTCGCTGTCGTGATCCCCGACCCTGTCGCCTTTGCACCTTTGGTGTCCGCGGTATTTGGGAGGAAGATCGCCGTTGATGATGCCAAAGCACTCGGGGAGGCGGTCAAGGACCCCAAGGTGATCCAGGAGGTCCTAGAGTTGCTTTCCAAGGAAGCACAGAAGAATCGGCTTGCTGGGTAGGGGCAACTTCGGGCACTTTTTCTCTATTCGAGTCCGGACTGATCTTTCTTCCTCTAGGTTCGAGTTCGTGAAACGCATTCATCTTAGCATGGATCCCTTCACTGTTGAGGACAACACGCTGACACCGACGTTCAAACTGCGACGCAGGGACGCCTACGCCAAATACAAGGTCCAACTCGACGCTCTCTACGCACTCGGCGAGATGAACGGTCAACCAAGCAAACTATAATCCTTTTGGATCTTACAAGTATTGGAACGGTGTTGAACTTGGGACAAATGATCGTTGAATGCCATATCATGACTTGTATTCAACAAATCTATTCAAAGGAGACACAGCGGGAGTATTGCACATTTTTGGTTGACCAGCGTGATCTACCTGCTGGATATACCGATATGGATGGATGATATTGGCAAGGTATTGACAGGGTAAATGAAATGAAAAGAGTTGGTTATTCGTGAGATGGCGCGCACGCGCAGGGTTTCACGGGACAGTTCTCTTACTATGGAGTGAGATCTTGCGAGAAATAGATGTACTGAAATATGCAAGGGAGGCCATGATGACCACCCACATATATCCTCCGAGAATGTTGTTATCAATGGACAGGGCAAACAAGGAGCTGGGTGAAAAGAATCAAGCACTTGCAAAATATTTCGGAAAGCACCGGGTATTACCTGACGAAGAACGGAGCGAATGATCGCGCGAAGCACATTGAAAACTGAACAATGCCATTTGATTGACCTAAAGATGCCGGTGAAGGGGCATTTTCTTTGATGAGAATCATGCTCAGCCTGTCCTAAATCAGCCACCATTTCCGAGAAGCGACGAGAAGCGACGGACCCGAATGCCAGAACACTGACTCTCGAAAGCGTGAGCACGATCGCAATGCCAGTCCAGAGGGTAGCAGTGGTATAAGCGCCCAGCCGGCCAGTTTCTTCATCGATACCATTGCGCGCGATCACGTTCAAGATAGGAAGTCCGATATAAGTGTATGGCCACAACCCCATACAGAAGTTGTACATCTTCGCACAATCAAACGTGCGCAACAAATATGACATGATGAAGACCTGAAACGCAGTGGATACGGTGCCCGAGGCCGCTAATGAATAACCAATTTGTGATGCCTAATGAAACATGTAAGTTGTCTCGGAAAACTAAGCGGAGCCAACTCACGGAGAAGGATAGCCCACCACTGTGAATGGGAGAATAACAAAACAAAACAAACACGACATCGAAAGCCGTCCCGAGGAAACTAAGAGCGAAGCCAGACGTCGCCAAAGCTTGTATGATTGGCAGAGATAACAGCTGCCTCAACTCCATAGGCTTATCAGGGGTCACGAGAGAGGGCGAATTCACATTCCGTACAGCATGTGACACCGAAGAGTACTTTTCACCGTTCCGCTTACGTTTACTGGGAAGGGTCTGTGTAATGGAGATGGTCAGCAGGACAATGGTGAATCAAAACGAGATGAAATGTCACCTCCTCTAGGAAGGCATAGCTTAGGGCAACACCAATGATACCAATGATGGCTCCTACGAGGCACGGCAGAAAATAAGGGTATTCCCTCCAAAATTCGTTATCAAACAACTGTGGGTACTTGTCAGCGGGATGTTCGAGTGAGCCACCGATCAGCGGGCTAAATTTGACAGCAGAAGATGAGAGGGATTATTTTAAATTCGAGATCAGTGCAAGTACCAACCCAACGATGCCGCCTAGAGGCCAGATAATACCGTAAATGGGAACCACGGCAGCCTGGTTACTAGCATCGGTAATTTCACCAAGCACTGAGTGGATGACGGCGGTGTTGCCAGAAGATATGCCCCCTGTGGTTAAGATTAGCAAGGAGGGTGAAGGGGGACAAAGAAATGGGACTGACCGATGCATCGGGTAATGAGGACTGCTGCAAGGGATTTTGACAAACCAAACACCAATGTCGTGACCGCGATGCCAAATATACCCACGAGGATGACGGGACGACGTCCGATGACGTCTTAGGGGAGGGTGAGCGCATGAACAGCGGTTGGGGAGGGGATAGACGGACCAGAGAGACGGGCCCACTGGTATATGGAGATAAGTTGGGCGACTGCAAATGCACTTTCCTGTGGGATGTGAGGGAGAAGTGTCGAATGCAGAGACGAGAATGCAACATACGACAAGCCCGCTGTAAAAGCCGACGCGGGAAGGATCGTCGGTGAGGTGTAGATCGCTCATGAACTCGTTCACATAGGGAAAGAGCTGTGTGAACGCGACTGGTTCGACGAGCCTGACGATGCAGAGTGCTGCAAGCTGGCCCTTTGGGATGGGAGTGGGCGGGGGCTTTGCGAGCTGCGACTCGAGGAGGGGACGCGTCTCGTCCTCCATTGCGATGAGTGCAAGAGCAAGGAGAAGGGGGAGTGGGAGCGTTTGGGGTTTTTATCGTCATCGGGTTCGGGAGGAATGACAATTGATAGGAGCAATTCTGTAAATGGACCAAGGGTCACATCATGCGCAAACAAGGTCAAACAGGAGCACGTCGTGATGGACGTCGCCGGGGTGTCTCAGCTCAGCGCACCTGGCAGTGAGCACGCCTTTCATTACTATCACGTCAAGCTTGCATAACAAATCGGCTATTCTCAAGATGAACTTTAATGTCAACGATAATCCACTCCTTGTCGCACCGAGACCCGTCCGACTCACCGCTGCTTATCCCCACTTTACCCGCTCCCTCAAGATCGTCCCCTCTCCGCACGCCGACGATGCAGAGAATATTGACGATCCAAAGCTCCATTCTCGCATAGTCTCCGTGCAACACCCAGACAAGGACCTCTCCTCTCCCCGTGCCTCTCCCCGGTGCGTCTCCTTTTCCCCGCTGACACACCTGCATCTAACTCTCTCATAGCTCCAGTCTTCCCTCGGAAGCTCTCGAGGAATTCCTCTCCATCCTTCGTCCCGCCATCTTCCCGCCATCTTCCCCTGTCGTTCGTCCCCGCAGGAACGGTGCTCTTGCCTTTGGCGTCGCTTACAAGCCAAGGTCAAAGATAGACGCTTCCCTCACAAAGTCGGATCAACCCAATTCAAGCATTGCTGAGGAAACCGACACTCTCAGGCAAACTCCTACCTGCTCCCCGGAACCTATCTCTGACCACCTCCCCGGCAACTGGGATATCTTTGGCCCAGAGATCACCTCAAGATGGCACGCACAAGTCCTTGGTATGCCCTTTTCCCTCAGTGTACCCACTGCAACCACTCATACTCCCGTGCCCATGTAGCATCTCCCATCTCCCGCATGCAAACTCGCAATCCTTTTCCCCGTTATGCCACCCATGATATCACACTCTCTCCCATCCGCTCTTCCCCCACAATGATCTCCACTCCCATCTCTCCTGCTGCCGTACCCCTCCCCGCCCCCTCCCCCGATGAAACTCTCGAGGTCTTCTGAGCGTCAGCGATCTTTCTCCTCGGCTATGTGTCACCCTCGCTATTATCACGAGCCGACGTCCGCAAGTCCACAATGCCATCTATGTATCTGGTCGACTTTCGCGGCCGCCGGACATCGATTTTTTGCTATACTATAACCTTATCCGTTCATTCTTCCTCTTCCTTCATATCGCTCGCTCTCCTTGTTTCCACTTCCGTCACTCTCCCTCTACGTGGTGCGACTTTTTTTTTCTTTACGGAAAACACCGTCGGCATGAAATTAACTCTCTGTACTACATCAGCTTCTTGTTCATATACTGATCCTGTATTTGCACACGGCAGTAATGACTTTGTTCAATATACATTAGGCACCTTCTATATATCATTTTTCAATCACAGTTAGTGCGGTTTGCCCACATGGTGACATTAGAGATATCGAGTACGTATTACCCGACATCCCAACTCTTGTACTAAGAGGCTCATCTCCGCAATTGTCTCTATGGGGTTAGCGGCAGCCTTTACGGATGTAATGGATCCTTTGCCTGTCCACCCACGCCCTCCGTGAGGTAAACAGCGGCCCCACCGTCGTTGATGTAGAAGCAGTCCTCCAAGCGAATTCCGACCTAACGCAAGTTGTAATAGTTTGCATCAACACGATGTCTCGCGTCATCCGCGTACCTTTCCTTTGATGTAAACTCCTGGCTCATCGGAAAACGCATGTCCAGTGTCGATAACAACATCAGACCCTCCCCTGAGGTAGGGCTCTTCGTGATCTTCCAGACCAATCCCTGTAGGGGCAATCAGGTCAATCAAGGTTCTCGCCACCATATCAGGCACAACGATCACCATGTCCCAGTCTATGAGTAAAATAAGGGCCAAGCCCGCGCCGAGTTAGCTCTGTGCGGGCAACTTTGTCCACCTCTGCCGTGATGATACCTGCTCTGGCAACATCCAAGGCCGCCGTTTGAGCGGCATGCACAGCCCACCATATTTGAGTGTGGTCTTCAGGTATCTCACTCTCTTCGAGCTGGAACGCCTGCGCAAGCTGATCAGTCAGTTGTACATGACGATGCACCAACACAGCCTCACCCTCGTGACATCACTGTGGTACCCAAACAGTACGCCTCCAGTGTCGATCAGAATCAGATCGGACCTACCTAGGACACGGTCGGTTCCCGTGCCATGAGGGAGTGCAGCATTTTCTTCGGTCCTAGAGTCAGATCGAGACGGGGCAAGGTGGCACATGACGCACCCCCGAAGAGCACCAAGGCCCATCTCTCGGTCAACCCTGCAACTGTCAATGCCTCGTCGACCAACTGGATCACTTGGGACTCGCGCATACCAACGCGCATCTGCGCTTGAACGGCGCGGATCGCGAGGACCGTCACCTTGCGGAGCGTAAACTATCCGCAGGACGTCGCCGCCGCACGGGACATACCTCGTTCGCGCATCTGAGGAGCGCAATCTCCGAAGGTGACTTGCGCTCACGAAGAGAAGTGATTGCCAACGGGGCTGAAAGCACACTCAAACCAGATAGCGCCTTCCCAAACCCATCGACGATGAAATGGCGGGTCATCCCGTCGACATAGATGGGTCCTCTGCTAGACGCAGGGAGTGCCTCCACTGCGATGGTATACGGGTCTTCATCTTCCTGCCAGGCTACATACGTGACATCCACGCCGGGGACGTTCAGAAGCTTTGCACGATCCTCTTCGAAGGAGGGTGTCAAAATCGTGATGTGAGCCGATACCTCTCCCTGGTTGTTGAGGGGAGAGACGATGAGGAGGAGAGGCCGTTCAGAGAGATGCCACGATGCATCAGAGATGTTGCCGAAGAACAGGGCGCTGGCGCCGGGTTCGGCGATGTAGGCAGACCCATTCAGCGCATGGAGCGCAAGAGCGAGCTGCCGCTGCCGCTCGAGGAATTCGGTAGCATGTATCGGTTCTGCGTCCTTGCAATGCGCCGCGAGTCCCTCCCAGGGATCGTTGTGAATGAGTGAGATGGCTGAGAATGGGAATGGGAGGAAAGGCGTAGACAAGAAGAGGGCGGTGGTGATTAAAACCAAAATCTGTTGGTGAATGAAGTCCAGTCAATACGCCACACGGATCCGAGGCGTCAATACAGCTGTAATGTCGATCACATACAAGCTTTGCGGAGCCAGTGGCACGAGATTTGCTGCTGGGGGTAGCGACGAGGGGCGCTGATTTGCCCATCCGAAACTGAGGGTATGGTAGAAGCGAACAAGCCAGTCACACTGCCCCTGACTCGTTCCCCTTCTTTTCTTCCACACGACATCTGCCATCGTCCAAGCACTTTGCGATGAGCGAGGCCGACACCGAAACGCTGATCGCAATGGTGACCAGCCTACTAACTGCTCCACATCCCGGGCAGGACGTGGTACTTGACGCTCTCGTGCAGTGCAGCGGCGACGTCCAAGCAGCCGCTGCATCCATCGATGCGAAACATGCGAAACACAGCTCCAAGCCCGCAAGTGCAAAGAGAAAGGCTTCCTCCTCAGACTTGAGCAACTGGCTGGTACCACCGCATCCAACGCACTCGAGCTCTAAACCGCCTAGTTTTAAAAAGCGCGTCACGGAGCAACCCGACATTGGGCCACCTGTAATCAAAGACACCACTCATTTTCCGAGCAGCTCTCCTGGAAAGCCTGCGGTAAATCTTTTGAGCGTGTTGCGTCCACCGCCGCCATCGAAGCCCTCGGTAACGCGGCTGCCGCCTCTTATGCTCTCCAACCCTGCCATGGTAGCACAGCACACCCCGTGTACCTTGCACCTCTCCGTTCTCCCTCAAGAGCTTGCATGCGAATTGTTCTACACTATGATGGACTTATCACAATCCTGGAAACGGAATAAATGGTGGTTGTTTGACCGTATCGTTGAAAGCCCTCATCGAACGTCCTTCTTTGTTCGGAGAAACAACGGTACGGATGACAATGAATCGTGGCAAGAGGCTGCACAGTACTGGTGACTCCAGTCTCGCAATGCTCTGGAGTATCCCTGCTGACTGCGTATGAGGTATAATGGGCGGCCAACCGAACCTCCAGAATGCTTCCCAGAAGTCATGGAGAAAGCTTGCAAATACGTCGAGAAAATCGTTGATGACGAGATGCGTAAACGCGAGAGATTTCCATTTGAATGGGCGAGTTGTCGCGGCCCAGATGGCCAGCTGTGGCATGCGAATGTTGCAGCCGCGAACTGTTATGAAGGTGCACAGGAGAGCGTCGGATTCCATTCAGATCAACTTACCTACCTTGGCCCATACCCTACCATCGCATCGTTGAGTCTCGGCGAGTCGACTTTTTACTCCCAGGCTGAGTTTGAAGACGACGTTTTCATTTGTATAGGGACAAGCCGGATCTTTCGCCTACGAGAAGTCATCCCTTCTGATGAAATTAGCAGTCGTTGCGCTAGGACGTTTAATATCCCCTTGCCTCACAACTCCGTGCGTTGCGGCGTATCATTGTCTGATAATCCGAGCCTTATCGAGGGGCCTTATCTCCAGCTAACCATAATGCACGCAAAATGTCAAGAGTCGTTCAAGCACGCGATTCCACCGCAGCCCACGCTTGATTTGTACCGGCCTCTTTGCCCACATCCGGCGAGACCGTCCTCCCACCCTGAGCCCTCTAATTGCCGCATCAACATCACCTTCCGGTTTTACCGTCCTGATTTTCTCCCAAAGAGTACGCCTCGGTGCAAGTGCGGCGTCCCGACGATCCTTCGACCTGATATGAAAAACCGCCACGATGGTACAACGGACCGGTACTGGTGGGTTTGCTACGCGGGTGCACAAAATGACGGCAAGGGCTGCGACTTCTGGCGACTTATGGACATGGACGCAGAAGGAAGGGGTTCTGCTTTTACCGATTCCAGTCAGGTGGGGTAAAGGGCGTCGATGAGCGGGAAATCAGATGTGTCATGTGCCGTATCAACAAGTAGGTGATCCCACTCTGGTTATTCAAGTTGCTAAGGCCCGCCATAGCTCGAAGGGTATCGAGTATTCCGCATGGTGCCAGACCCATATAACGGGCGAGCGGAGAACCGCTAGGATAATTTTACCTTAGCACGCTACGAGCATGGAGCACGCGCGGGAAACTGGATAACGTTCCAATTTGTGTCTAGGTCAGATAAGTTTGGCAGGCGGCCCCATCGGCTTTTGTTCGCCAGACTATCTTTCATAAAGTAAGTCACATTCACAGCAGCAGAATATGAAGTGAATCGAGGGCGGAAATATTGAATCGTACCACACGCACCTTGGCTCATTCAGTCATTTGCGTGATCCCCGACAATGTTGGCACAATCAATCAACCTCGATATGGACACCTTCTCTAACATTCATCATCGCGCATCCCATCTGGGTGCGGAGACGCCTCATCAATAACACATAGCCCTATATACAAATTAGCTCCGCGGAATGGAAGTTCATGGAACGGGTAAAGTTGCGGACCTATCATTTCATTCGTACCCGCTGATCGGCCACAGTTACAGTCAGTCCTTAGTAGGGTTCCCGCGAGCGACAGATTATCTCCGCACTGTTGCGGATAAGTCGAGCCAATATGGTTAGTCTCTCGGTCCTTGTTGGTCCTGCCATCAACCCACACCTTTGCAGGATATGATGCCGGCATCGACAGCATGGTTCATGCCCTCTCCTAAGTATCTTTAGGGCAATGCTGCATCGTTTGAGGGCATTGGCGCACTGTTGTGTTGTTATTATCGTGCGTTCAAATTGCCCTATGATATGGGAATGGGGTTCAGACGGTTATTATGTTTCTGACTGGCCACGCCTCGCACTAAACCATTTTGAGGATATGAAATTCCCTCAGTGACCCCTGCGGTCACTTCCATGGGTGAAACCCTTTCAGTTCCCCGTCCTCATCACCCCTTCTTCACTCCCACACCTGTCGACATGCGCTCTAGCTAAGCATTGAGTTCAGGCCCATCAGAACGATGGTGTGCGCGATATACATAATTTTACTGCCATTCCCCCCTGGTCACCTTATAACCGATCATCCGCTAGGGAGTACGAGCTCCAAACTGGCCTGCTTTAGCTAGTACTGCGGAACGCTTCCCTGTCGAGTCTAGCTGCTGTTACCGGGTAGACCACGAGAGAAACAGTGGGGCACTATTAACTGCTTAGCGTGAAACCTAGACCCAAAAAATATTTTTTTCCCTCTATTTCCCATGGACCATACACTGCAGCCTGGAACGGCGAAAGGAGAGACACGGGGCGCCTTCAGCGCAGCGAGGAACTCAAAACAGGCCTTGGACCAGGGACCAAGGTCCTTGAATCTTGATCTTAGTCTTATAATTAAATGAGTCACGTGCCATTTTCGTACCCGCTTGCGCCCGAAAGTTGCGGGAGTAGACTCCAACTCTTATCACTCTTCAGTAAAACAACTAGCGGGCAAGCTATGTCACACCTTACATTCCAGTCCACCTCGCCATACACTCTGGGCACGACCGTAATATATTTCAACGTTTTTCAAGCGGCAGGCATGCTAACACAAGTATAGTGGCTAAAACGGTGGGCACCCACCCTCGGTATCTGGGGCTTCGGTGTAGGAACTGCGGGGCTGTTTGTACGTGTCGGGTATCTTTGAGTTTACACCCAGGTCCTAGGGCAATTCCTTTTTACAGTTATTGTCCGTGACGCCAGTTGTCAAAAATGGTCTTCTGGTCAAGGTGCCGCTTGTGAGCTCTACTTGTTTTCTGCCCCATTTAGAGCTCGTTCAGACGCGATAACCAGCTTGGAAGCTATTACGAAGACAAGACCCCCGCATCGGACAAGCCTTTCTGATTGTCCCTAGACTTCTAGAACCGCATCTCACGCCCAATAATACCATATCACCATTGTCAGTATAGTTGGAGAAAGTACGGGCACAATTGATTAAAACTACAACCATGGTCATCACAATCTCGGTTTCTCAGAGTACCCTTCCGTGATTCCGGTGGTTAAATCAATCTCAAGATATTCTCCCAGTTGTTTGACGGCTTGCAGTGTACCACCAATGGGAACGTCTGATATACTCGTGTTAGCATTTGCATATTGGCTTTGAAAGTAAAAATGCCAAGCGTTATCGGTTGGCACGATGTAAATGATCCTACGCACGTATCGTCGTCATTCCGAGTTGCTTGGCTGTCTTGAGGTTCCTAGGTGTATAGTGGAGCAAGACTCACGGGGGCAGATTAGAACTTACATTCCAATGTCGTCTAGGAAAATGATATGCTCTGGTTTGACGCCACTTTCTTTACAGGCATGAAGATAGAACTGTGGCTCTGGCTTCCTATAGTTGGCGTTGAATTATTTAGGGATTGTGGGGAGAGTAACGGGTCTCACCGTAGGCCGACTGTGCTAGAATCATAAAAGTGATCAAATAATTCACGCAGATGGACCGGAGTTGGTCCGTCTTGCCATCCCAGGAACTGCAGTTCGGCCGCGGGGATCTCCTGGGACGGTGACACGCCAGTGCCGTGGTATCCTCCAAAGTTATTCGTCAGCGCCATGACACGCCATTTACCCGCGGCTACAATGTTGTTTGACTGAGCGCTGAGCAGGAATGTGGCATGTAAGTTACCTCGGATGTTTTTGATGGCAGTGAGTATACTGGCGTCGTAAGAGGTTGCTGATCGCATCATACGTCCAAATAGCTAATATAATTAGTCCGACAATTTAGCCGCATTTTACGAACCAAAACCCACGTCACGGCCGTCGATTTGGAGGCGCTCGGGAAGCTTGGGATACGCTGAAGGGGATAAGAGGCTACTGAGACCTGATACCGTTGAATTGCACGTACCTATCCTCTTCCGCTCACAGTACTCTGTGTACCAAATATTTCCGTTTGTGGTGTCTGACAGGTCGCGACTGAACGCGGTGTAAAAATCGAACAAGGGTAGCTCTCCCCGTTCAAACTTTTGCCAGGCACCAGAGGAACCGCGGGATGTTCTGACAGTAGTATCATGAGGATCAAGTACGGCATGGGAGGGGCGCGTGCTCACATGGATACATTCAGGTAATGAGGTGGTAACCCTTTTTCCGTCTCGTAGTCTGCGATTGCGATGAACGGGCTGCGGAGGACAACGCCGCCAATCTGCGACGACCACATGTGAGGTGACGGCAGACGATCCGGCGAGACGCTAGTGAGAATGGCCGGCAGCACTCACATCGAACATGACAGCCTTAACGTGAGGGAGAGACATCGCCACCGGCGAGAGTGTGTGGAATGCACTGCTGGATATTCGGGTCCTGCAATATCCAGATACACATTTTCGTGACAAGAGCGATCGACTTACCAACGGCAAAAATTTAACAGGATAGGCTAACCACGGCCGGTTGCGGCCACTTTGAATCGGTGAGACAGCAGTACAACTACTGCTAGTGTTACGCGCCCAACTGCCAGCTCAACAGAACAGCTGTCAGACATTCTTACATGGTACCGCCGCGGAGCTTAAAAACCTTGCGCAAGACTCCAATTGCCAGCAACAAGTTGAACAACGAGCAACGCTAGATAATTCATAACAGCAATACAATCCACATGGCCAACCCACGTCAACGTCGCAAAGCTAAGTCTTCTACCCACAAGACCATCTCGCATTCCAAGAGAGCCAGGCGGCTGCAGAAGAAGATGCCAGGTACGCCATCTAATACACCTACCTTTACCGCCATCGCCCCATTTGTAGTGGCGACCATACAGAAGCTGATTCATGTCCGTCGGAAATTTGCAGCAATCCGTGGGCCAAAAGCTTTGCAAGATGCATGGGACCCATCTAAAACCGTCCGCCAAAAGTGCGTTTACCGCCCCACACGTCTCATGTAAGGAGAATATGGCAGAAAGATTGACAAGCCCTCCTTTCCGCAGTTACCTAGCCCTAGGGCTTCAGCACGATCTTAATCCCATCTCATCAGGTGGTTCCGAAGTCAATTCCAGTCGCACCATCGACCCGATTAATACACGTCATCCGCACTCAACCGCTTCAACTGATAACGCTCAATCCTCTGTTTCCGAAGGACCCACGGTCGCGCCCGCACTCCCACAGGGTTTCGGACGAATCATTCGGGATTCGTCTGGTAACGTTGTTCGTGTGGAATTGCCGAGCGATGAAGAGGCAGGATATGCTTCAAAACAAAAAGTGGTGATTGATGCACCAGTGGTGATGACGGAATCGGAATTGCGGATATGGGCCCAAGATCATTCTGAGACGTGGCGGGGAGTGGGCTCGGGAGACATGGAAGATACGATTGTTCAAGGTCAGCATTTGATCTTCACCAGACGTCGCTCAACTGGTAATTTTGATGCCATACGGGTCAAAGTGTTGTCGATGTCGACTTCGCGAACCCGTAACACCCTCTTCTCACTTGTAAAAATACCTCAATATCTCACCTACCGTCCCTAGATCTCGAAAGTCTCGCGAATTCTGCAGTTGTTCGTGAGCGACATACGTCCTCGGGGGAGAGATTATACCTAGCACGTCTCGTCAACAAGTATGGCGATGATCTGCAGAAGATGGCCCGTGATCGTCGACTCAATCCAGGACAACGAACAGCCAACGAATTGAAGAGGGCTATCACAAAAACCGGGGGATTTGGAGCGCTGTGCAAACGTACGGTTCCGCCAGTTACCGAATAGCCTTGGCCATTTGTGCTCTGGATGAACGGCCTCCTCGGTCTGCCGGACCGTCTCCACTTTGGGGAACATTATCTGGGAGCGTGACCGCTTGGGTACTTGTCACACCGGGGCTTCATATTCAGTCAAACCTGTGCTCGGAAATGACGCAACCCTCGGAAGTATTTATATTCTATCAGATCTCTTGGATCTGGGGGGTCAATAAACCAATTTTCGTCCTTCTCTTCCAATCGCATATGGTTTTTCCGTACTAGCAGACAGTCGAGTGAGAGGCGAGCGCCTGCCTCGGACGATGGCGTGCCATACGCTCTGTTATGGCAAATTCCGCACAACGAAACTTTCTTGAAAAAAAAGTTTGCTCCATGATACTTCTCGACGACCGCCGGCCGCGAGAAATGTGAGATCTCGAATCGCTCGGGACGTTGTTCATTGTTACTTCCGGAAATTTAAAACGTATGGATCTGAAAAACAAATCAAAGACCGGGTTGATGCGCTTCTGGGTAAACTGAGTTGTGGGACGCAGTACAATGTGCTCACTGGCCTGGCACCGGACCTAATCGACGGATCTGCACAATCTAGGCGATGTAATGACTCCAAGCTGACTGTAATATCAGTTGACGGCAGCTCATGCAATCAGACAGGGTTTGTGGCATTGCCGGCTGTCAAATCAATTTGGACCCGTTCAAGTTCATCCTGTCATATGGTGCCGCATGAGAAGCCTTCCCTCGACGATGATTCGTGGGTTCAAACTTGAACGCGCGGGGCTGGCACTTGCCGGACATGGAAGCAAGGCCCCACCGGATAACGGGTACAAATTTTCCCATATGTCTTACACCGGTCTGTACTGCACTCCCAAAAGAAATCGCACTATGCTCAGCATTGATAGGCCCATCGAGTTTGGAAAGGTGTGTAGGAAGTCGTCTGGTATCGATTGAACAAAGAGACAATAAATTTTTCACGATGCCTGTATTTGGGTTAGTGTAGCGCGGGATGAAAGCCTGACCCCAATTGCGTGGATGGTCGACTTCGACTTACGGCATCCGCTTTTCTCGTGTCTTTTTAGCCGTGCTGAATTGAGACAAGTCTTCTCGTTCTGGGCTGTGTGTAAAACACGTCGAATTTCCGGAGATCAACGTCAGCGATCCATGTTGCTGTCAGCATCCTCAAGTCCGCACCGTTTTAAAGCGAGCCCCGCTCCCGCTAGTGGAGTCCGATCGCATCCATCCAGGATTACACTCCCTTCCTGCATCCCTTTATCCCCTATATGTCTCGCCGACACTCGTCGTCCGTACCGCGTACCCCGTCGTCTGCCAGTGCTCCTTATCCTCGACGGACTCCAGGACAGCCCAAGTCGACAAGACAGCAGTTCTCGGCATGCGGTGCGTGCCGCATGAGAAGGTTGGCGATCATGGCCCTTCCTACCTTTGACACATGTTGACGACAAGGTCATAGGGTGCGCTGCGATCTGAAAGACCACCATTCTACGACAACAACGGCAGACGACTTGCAGCCTCCCTCGTGCTCCAATTGTAGAGAGCGCAACATCAGATGCGTGTAAGACTCGCGTAGTTCGTCCCACATCCTCGCTGACTGTCTTTCAGGGACGAGTTCGCACAAGTCAAAGCTGTCAAATTGCTTAGACGCGGAAGACGACTTCAGCAAGTCGAGTAAGTGCTTATATCATAGTATCTATACGTCTGGTGAACAGTGTTCTAATTTCACAGAGCTCGCTATGGAAAAGTGGCAGATGATGTCTCAGTCGTGCCATCTATCTCGCAAGAACCCACGTCAGCCACGTTTTCGGTGGCAACCCCTACTACCGGCCACAGTTGTATCCCACAGATGCAACTCCCATTTCTCAAGTCTTCGTTCTTCCGGAGGTTTTGTGTCCAACGTCAGTTTCTGATCGTTTACCATCGTTCAATCAGTTGACCTCTCGCAGGCCCGATCATTGAACCGGGTGAATTTACCTCCAGGTATATTGCTCACATGGAGGGAACTGCACCACTAAATATTGAAGGCAATATACTCGCGATGCTACTTATAACCTGGGCCGCATCTTTTGGTGTCGACGAGTTTGGTGGCGAGGACACTGAAGATGGCGCATCAGAGTACCACAGCAACCCTCACTTTGCCCTTGATGGTGGCGACAATCTTTCCAATCCTAAACGACGTGCGAGGTTGCTTCGCACCGAGGCTATGACCAGAGAAATACTCACGCTAGTGGACCTCCACGGACTATTACGGCGTCCATCTTGGGATGGCGTTAGAGTTCTCTTGCTCCTGCTTCCGTTAACTCATGGTTAGTCTATCGCCGCTGTATGGTGACTGGTTGTTCATCGCACCCAATAGGCATCCAGAGTCCCATAGAACATCTCGTGAGTCCCCCTCGAATTGCTCCACCCATGGTCCATTGACTCTTCGCTAGACCACTTATGAAGCGACATTGTCTCAAGTTTACTCACTGTGCAACCACAACAATCCTCCATCTGTCGACAGTGGTCTAGGACCATACTGTGACATACTTATCCGCGCTCGGATATTCTGGTATGCCCATGTGCATGAAGGCATCACCTCGGGGCTGAATGGTGGACGACTTGTATTGTATGGCAACGACAACCCGTTTTTGTGCTATTTCTGAATTTGCTCTTCCAGGCAGGATGACGACCTTGTTTCTTTCCAGAATACCCTTCCTCCCCAGTATTGTGCATCAGCCACCCACAGCATTACTTCCCCAGCGGATTCGCCTCACTCTTCGCCGTCCGGCTCACCTGTTGTACCAAGCTTCCCCTTCGTCACCCCTCTAGAATGTAGTCATCCACGAGCCGCCTTAGCCTACCTGGTGACAACTCAATACTTTTCGCTGGCTTTGGCTGTGTCCCGGGCGTGTCGCGCCATGCATTCCACATTGACCAGTCCTCGTGCCCGTCAGCGGATTGAATCCGGTGGCGCCATTCACAAGGAAGCTGTTATAGAAATCTGGGACGAACTCGAAAGTTGTTGGGCCAATTTTGAAACATTGCGTCGTAGCCCCTCTGGTGTTGGCGCCGCTGGGGGTGACCTCATCCGGGGCGAAGACGTTGAACGCTTCGTCAGTGGCTGGCAGGTCTTCATCTTTGGATGTCTCAATATCATCCGTGAAGCACTTCCTAGTTCCAGCGAACACCATCACGCAACCCCCGACCGGGACGTCGCTGAAACCCTCTATTTCTCCGCCATACGACGATGCCAAAAATTCCTTCCCCGGGTTATCGAGATGTTGCAACGTCACCTGAAGGTCCCTTCGAGCTTCTTTGTATATGACACGGGTTTAATTCGCGACGGATGCTTCTTCGCCGGCTTGCTCCTCGCACAAAGTGATAAAATTGATGCAGAAAAAGATAGGATGGGATGGGATGCTGATTGGGAAGAAGGCGTAGCGGCTTGCCTTCAAGCCCTCGGTGAGGTCCGCTGGGTATATTCCCGCAACCAGGAACAAGAAAAAACTTTGAAAGCCGAATGGGAAGCTCGAATCGAGCGTGACACCCGTCAACGGCAGGCCCAGCGATCGCCGCCCTTTCGTATTAAACAAAGCCCCGGCCACTCCCCCTGCCTGAATGACAATACACCTCTACCATGTTCAACTTCTTCGACTTCCAAACCACGAACCCTCTCCCTGGTCGCTGCAGGCGGGCAAGTTCGTCCTCACCTACCACCTCTATCGGTCTCCTTCCCGCACGATGACAGTGGACCAGACACCGTGCTAACTGATGACGGCAGTGGCAGCTGGGAGCCATACACCCCACCGTCGACCTCAGGCTCCATGACAAGAACGGTTGTGGCGCACGGTAGCCTCTCGCCGATTTCTTCACACGATCCCATCATAGGGTCGATGTATGCCATGAAGAACAAGGGTTCGATATTCGGGGATGACTCTGACACTGATCGATTTTCATTTACTGCTGAGGGGACACCTGATTCCCGGAAATCAGGAGTTCGAGCTCGATGGACACCATTCGGTGGAGAATACCTCGACCCACGCGTTATCCTGACGACTTCTGACGCTGTTTTTGGGGAGGACGAATTTCCCCCACTTGCATCCAACCGTCGGTCATACCTTTCCTAAAACTACCTAATATTCAACGCGTACTACGTATGCTCTCCTCACCGACTCCTGGTCCTCTAAAATGTTGTGCATACCAACGATATGGGACTACTTGCATCGTGGAACTACCTGTACTTGTATACCTAGATTGGAGATACCCTGTATGTTTGCTAAGTTATAACAGGATTGAACACGGTCCACATGATCACAACAAACGGGTCTGTATACGTGATCGGGTAAAGAACTTGCCGGTGCGAGTCCCATGCTCATCATGCGCCAGGAGTCTAGAACTGGTGATATGAGGATAGCGAGATTGACGGCAGAGGGGCGCAGCTCCACCACAGTACACCCTTCATGGAGAAATGATATGTAACTTATAAGTTCTGGCCAGGTGCTTGCAATCTGCCTCATGTATGCGAAACAAATATGGTATAGTCAGGTTGCACCCGAGGTTGAAATGCGACGACAGGGTAACGGCGCGGCAAGAGTATGGATCATTGATAAGAGTTGTCCAAGATGGGGTGATAATGCGCCACTGGTGTGATTCTGCGATCAGTCGGAGAGACGTTTTAGTACTAGTGCTGATTACCATCATCAAAGACATTGACTCAGCGCCTCCATGAGGTAAGGAAGAAGGTGAGAAGGCCGCTCCTTAGTTTCCAAATTCGGCGAGCCGCCGTAACCTGCGAGAGATCATGAAATTAGGTTTAAAAGCGCGAGAAGCGACGATAAAGCCTTGAGACTCAGGTAAGTTTTTTTACTCAATCCCCGTTGAGCTTGTGGTCAATTCAACCCCACTGAGGTGCGACTCATCCGCGTGGACGCGCGCTAACCGCAAAGACCCTGCCAGTCACGGTACAAGATCCGAGGGATTTAAGCGGAGAACATACCCCGCCAAGTGGAGAATGATCCCATCGCTTGATGTTTTAAACTCTCTAAAAAAAGGTGCATGATTTGACCGTCATCGACATTCTTTTGTTTCTTTTCTTCTAATCGCCGCGTTCTCTCAGTCGACGCGAGTCAGTAACGTTAACAATGCCGCCTCCATAATCATACGACACTAGCTCGTTTGATTTTCTACGAAAGTGTGGTGAGTACATTGCTAAGACAGAAGGGGGGAAAAAGAAGAAAGATGATAAACATGCGTGCCAACAACTTGTTGGAGCATGTGTTTGAGCTCCGGGGGCTGAACACGACGGTCGTATTTTCGTAGACCATACGGCTTTAGCCAATGGATTGAGGTTACACGTGAGCATCAGATCCCAATTGACTCGGGAACGCATTGCATGTGTGTTGATGCGGCTAGTACTTAGAGGCGCTTAGAGGCGGCCACACCATGAATTATTACGTTGTTCATCTGCCGTGTTTTCATCTACAACTGCTCTGAGACAGCGGCATGTCCTGGCAGTCCTGCGCATAAGAGTCCTTGGGTCAGGAAGGACATGCACCAAAAAGTAGGGTATGCTGTTCTTCTGGACGATGATCTATCTTCAAAGTTTACAGAAAATGCAATCAACCCTACGACGACCTTGGCTGCCAGGCAGAACTATGTAGTATTAGGTTGTATTTTGTCAGTTCCACTTTGTTCGATGGAGATTGTGCTACAGTGTCAACAATAAGTCGCCCTGAAGTACGAGCGACATAGATTGTTGTTATCAACTAGGGCGGTAAGGAAATTGGTCAGATGACGGTCCTCGCCTAGACGAAAGAATCAAGAAAAGCTATGTAGCTAGGATTTTCCGAGTCGGTGTTCCCGTGACAATCATCAAAGACGAGTTCATCGTCAACCTATCAAAGGTGCCAAATCTGAAAAAGGAAATTTTACATAAGGTGTTTTGGAAGTCCTTGACAAGTTGGTCGGGCGACTTTTTATATGAGGTGCATAAGCATCTCAACGCCAGTCCATCACAGTACCTAGTCAGTCACCGCTTGAACATGGCTCGCAGTAAACGCAGACCCACGCGTTCAAATCCTCAAAAATCCCATGAACGGAGCCCACAACTAGAGTCACTCTCTCCGCTGTCAGCGAGGTCATCACTGACACCAGTGCCCGTACATGACGAGCAACCAGGACCACCAGAGCAAGCACAAGAAGAACCCCAAGAACTAGTTCAGGAGACCCCTTTACAGCCCGTCCCAATGGCATCAGAGGAAGACACCTGCCCGGCGTGTAAAGACCTTCCGGCTGATCTGCAGACTACAGTTTCCAAGGAAAGCTGGATAAGATGTGATGCTTGTAAGAGCTGGTATCACTGGGTGTGCGCGGGGAATGGTGCGGACGTCGACACAATCGACAAATGGCAAGTCTATGCTTAAGCTACTACTCAAAATATCCGCTATAATCTGTATGTGTGACGCATACAATTATCATAGGTACTGCAAATCGTGCGTTCTCGAGAAACCTTCTCGGACGATCACGTTCAAGCCACCGGCCCGTAAATCGGCACGCAAACGTGCCCAGCCCGACTACGCCAACCTGAACGCTGGTGTGGAAGCCGACCCTAGTAGATGGTTACGCGTCATCCAGTCGAAGCCAATAAAAGATGACGAATTCAGGCGGATGAATGGGTCGGACGTTGGTCTCGAGTGGCTGGAGAACGACGAAAATGCCATGAAGGAGCCCATCGTCATCGAGAACCCGGAGGGGCTTGGGATGAAAATGCCGGATGCTAACTTCTCGGTGTCGGACGTGGCAGATATAGTAGGGAATGAGACCCCTGTAGAAGTCATAGGTATGACCGTTTATTTGACGGACACTGAATACCAATACACTCTTCGCAGATGTCGCAACTCAGTCAAACTCTCCAGGGTGGACACTTGGGAAATGGGCAGAGTACTATAACAAGGAACCGTCAGCCAGAGACAAAGTACGGAACGTAATTTCACTTGAAATCTCGGGAACGCTGCTTGCGGATCGAGTATTACCACCGCGACTGGTCCGCGAATTGGATTGGGTGGATAAATTCTGGCCAAGCACACGAAGAGGGAAGGGACATGCATATCCCAAGGTTCAATTGTACTGCTTAATGGGTGTCGCATCTGCCTGGACGGTAGGTTCCTGTCAGATCCAGGGGTACGAGTGCTGAGCTCCATGTAGGACTGGCATGTCGACTTTGCTGGTTCGTCAGTGTATTATCACATTCTGAGGGGATGCAAGGTAGGCACTTCTGTTAAAATCTTGGTGTCATCTTCTCAGCCTGTTGCAAAAAGGTCTTTTACTTCATTCGCCCTACTCCTGCCAATTTGGCTGCGTACGAGCGATGGTCCGGAACGGAACTACAGTCGAATATATGGCTAGGTGATATGGTCGACGAGGTCGTCAAGGTTACCCTTCATCCCGGCAACACTATGATAATCCCCACCGGCTGGATACATGCTGTTGTAAGTTTAGTTCCTTTCATCATTTTACATTTTTACAACGAATTCACAGCACACTCCCGTGGACTCGCTTGTATTTGGGGGTAACTTTTTGCACTCGTATAATGTCGGTACGCGTAAGTATCTGGAATGCCATCCCGGGATTACATGTAGGCTTACTCGTGTCACAGAACTCAAGGTGGTCGAAATTGAGAAAGTGACACGTGTTCCAAAGAAATTCCGTTTTCCATACTTTTCCAAGTATCACGATTTCCCTGCTTATTCGTCACTATGGCTAACACCTCTCCATCCCAGACTCTGTTGGTACGTGGCCGACAAATATCTTCGCGATCTCAAGGCCAAAGAAGAATTTTCACCTCGAGTTCTGGAATCGTTGGAGGCCCTATGCTCGTACCTCGTCTCGGAGGTGCGAACCATGGAACGTGGAAGCGAAGCAGCCAAGCGAGATGCGAAAGAACATGTCCCTACAGACAGAATCAAAGACGCACCAGCACTCGCGAGAGAGCTCCGGTGGCGTGTCCGGCTGGCAGCGGGGACAACAAGCGACGACGAGGAGCATGGAAGGCCGCTTAAGAAGGCCTTGGCGAATGGGAACGCGAGCGTGAATGGAGTCAAGAGGAAACGGTCGCCTATCGAGATGCAAGGCGCGGAAACTGGGACCGCACTGGGACAGGTGCAATTTAGGAATTTCCAGCCAAAGGGATGGGATGTGGTGGAGGAACTGCCAAAAGAGGAGGAAACAGCGACTGCGCAAGCTGTGTACCCGGAAGAAGTGGGATGGCAGCAGCGATGGATAAAGTGGGACGATGGAGCGTTGGGAGGGGATGCAGGACGGCAGGCATTCGTGGAGCGAAAGCGGGATATTACTATCAAGGCTCGGAAGATCGGTGGAGGGCTGGAACGTCAGCGGATTGAGCGGGTGTTTGAGAAGTGGGAGTGGTCTAGAGTTTCTGACGAAGACGTGGTGGGGGACGTTGAGATGAAACTAGAAGACGAAGAACCATCGCGTCAGACGGACGCTGACCCAGACATGAAGGAAGAAACGACCGAGGAGGGCCAGTCGAATGGGATGGAAATAGTAGTATAGATTATGTTTTATTTCGTGTATCACCACTATCACCCTGCTATACGCGGTGGGAGTTGCATGTGGGAAATCTGCGGGCCAAGTACAACTCCCTGCCTTGTCCCAGCCTTTCTCCCATCTCCCCGACGTTTCTCTTGTTAACAGTTTGTCTCGCACGACAAAACTTGCAAGTGTTCCAACAATGTCGGGTCTTGCCTATGATGCCCCGGAGAGCGAGTCGGGTCCTTCCTCAGCAAGTGAATCAAGTGCAGATTTCTACTCCGTCCCAGAAGACGTTCATGCAAATTGGACCCCAGGCAACCGCCCCCACGATGCTGGCGGTCCAGTCGATGATTTCTACTCACCTCCGCGTATGTCTCCTCAACTCCCGTTGGACATGCTGTTGACCCATCTACTCCAGAAGCCACCTTCATGCGTCATCCCAATCACTCCGTCCCTTCTTTACCTTCCAGAGGACCCCCAGAGTATGACGCCTATCCCGACCATGTAGGCCCTCTGCCGTCCATGCGCCGTGATGCGTCGGCCCTTGTTGATAGCATGAACGCTATGCACATAAATGATCCTCTCCCTCGTGGATCTAGCGCCATGTCATTTAGTCACGATCCCATTCCTCGTGCCGGAACGTCCATGTCCATGCAGACCACCTCACAAAGAGGATTTCCTCACCCTCGACACTCCAATACCCTGCCTCCCGCCCCTAATGCTACTCTTCCTTTGCGCTTTCATAGACAGGCTGACCCTCACTACCCAGTCGATGACAGCGGTGTCATGTATCATCAGGGTCCTGTTCACGAGCTATCCCCGAGTAGAAACAATGTCGGTTACCCTGAAGGTGGTGAACCCCCACAGCTTGGTACAGATGCCGACATTGTGAGCATGTACAGTTATGATGATGCGGCATCTCCACCTCCCAGCGCATACCCTTCTTCTGACTCATCGGCTCCCTTTGCCCGAAGCCCATCTGCGCAACCATACTACCCCCAAAGACAGTTTCAGCCAGGTTGGCAAAGTTCTCAACAGAACTTGGCGCCACACTACGGGCCCACCGTTCCTGGCCCACCACAGCCCGGTGAATATGACCACCTGTATGCCGCGGCCTCCAACGTCCTCGGTATGGGTCCCCCTCCCCAACAGCCACCGATGAACCACTACCTCCCTCCCAATCCGTACAATCAAATTCCTTTTCAAGCGAGTCAGTCCATGCCTTATCTTCCACCAACCGGTGCACACCATGGTCCACCTGGTCCTTCTGGTCCCTCTGGGGCAGTTCCACAGGGAGCGTACGGTCAAGCACCCACCCTTCCTCAAGGATTCGACGATCCCGAATTTGAAATGCGGCCATCTGCCTCCCTCCAGCGGTCCGGAACCACAGCTTCTGTTAATCTCTCGACTCGCAAAACCAAGGCTGTTGACCTCACAGCCCCTCCCTATACCAAAGAGTACATTGACCAGTACCGTCTACGTATCAAAGCAGATCCGGATCCCGAAGCTCACTTCCTGTACGCCAAGTACCTTATCGAAGCTGCCAAGAAGATTGGAGCTGATGCGAAAGACCAGAGAGCTGTAAAGAGGTATAGGGATTTGCTCATCCAAGAGTCATTGAAGACGATCCGGAGACTGGCAACGCAAAATGAACCGTACGATGAGGCACAATTTTTCCTTGCCAATTGTCATGGCACAGGAATGCTTGGTCTGCAGGTAGACCATGAGCGAGCGTATCATCTATATCTGCAGGCCGCGAAACAGAATAATCCGCCGGCGGCGTACCGTGTTGCTGTCTGTAACGAGATTGGTGCGGGAACACGTCGAGACCCTGCTCGAGCTGCTGCATTTTATCGCAAAGCTGCTTCGCTCGGGGATACGGCTGCAATGTATAAACTCGGAATGATCCTCTTACTTGGTTCCCTCGGCGAGCAAAAGAATCCACGCGAAGCCATCAATTGGCTCAAGCGCGCAGCCGAACAAGCGGACGAGGAAAATCCTCATGCATTACACGAACTTGCCATGCTTCACGAGATGCCCAACTCTCAGTTCGTTGTTCACGATCCTGGGTATGCAAAGCAGCTCTATACGCAAGCAGCACACCTCGGTTATACACAATCACAGTTCAAACTCGGACAGTGCTACGAATACGGCGCCCTCACGTGTCCTGTGGACCCTAGGAGATCCATTGCGTGGTACACCAAAGCAGCTGAGAAGGGTTATTCGGAGGCGGAACTTGCATTGAGTGGATGGTATCTAACAGGTAGTGAAGGTGTCCTCAAACAGAGTGACTCGGAGGCATATCTATGGGCACGTAAAGCTGCAAACAAGGGTTTAAGCAAGGCCGAGTATGCGGTGGGTTATTATGCGGAGGTTGGTATTGGTATCAAGCAGGACATCGATTTTGCGAAGCGGTGGTACATGCGGGCGGCAGGTGTGTCTACTTTCTCCCCTCCATGTCTGATATGGACGACTGATTGTGCCACAGCCCAAGGCAACAAGCGTGCGATGAATCGACTGACAGAGATGAAACGTATGGGTAACAAACGATCTAACGTTGGGCGACCCACACGCCAGCAAGCAAAGGATGAGTGCGTGATCGTCTAGCCCCGGGGCAGTCGAAAAACGGTGGAATTTAAATCACTATGTCCTCGTTTTTTTCTCTACTCTGGAGTTAGTACTTTAATACCTGCACGTTTCTTTTTGAGCGTGGTCAGTGACTCGCGTCGTTGCTTTGGACTAGACTTGTTTGCATTCTTGTTGTCGATGTTTTCCGGGCGGATCGGGCAAGTCAACTGTTGTAGGCAAAATACCTCCTATCGCGTCCAATCCAACATCCACGTTTCTGAACATCACATCGACCATGGCTGCAGCCAAAGACGACGTTGGAACCTCGTTTCGCCATGTCATGTGGCCTATCTCACTGACTGTCTCGTACAGATCTCGCTGTTGGAACACCTAGACGTCTCTCAGATCAACTGTCTCAACGAGGAGAGACCGCACGACCTCAAATCGATTCTTGAAGCCAAGAAACTAAACACATCGTCCAGTGTCTACCTCGAGAGCAGCGCAGACGCCCAACTGCTCTTGAGCATCCACGTAAGCCACGTCCGGGGAGTATGAATCGCGGACTGACTCGGACCCAACCCATCGGCTACGTAGTTCAACCAAGCGGTGCGCATCCGCACGCTCATCCTGCGATCCGCCGTAGCGCCCGAGCGCGGGCCCAAGACGCTCAAGCTGCTGGTGAACAAGCCGTCGATCAGCTTCGGGGACGTGGAGGGTGACAACGACGCCGTGTTTGCGCAGGTGGCGACGTTGCGCGAGGAGGACGTTCGGGATGGACGGCCGCTGGCGCTCAAGTTTGTGCGGTTCACGAGCGTGAATAGTTTGCATGTGCGTGTGTGTGTGTGTCTCACACAGTGGGCCATGCTGACCTTGGGTAGATATTTGTCGAGTCGAACCAGAGTGGGGACGATGATGTCCTGACGCGGATCGATGGGATCGATGTGCTCGGTGTTCCAGTCGAGTACGTGACGTGCTTTGTTTCATCCATGACCGACTCACTCAAGCCGTGCAGAGCGACAAAGAACTTGAGTGGACTCAGGCAAGAAGACAACTAGGCCTCATCGACACACGTCCGATTCAATACCTTGGATTTTTTTATGTTATTCTCATACGCTTGCACCAACGTTGTTCGTCAGAGATGCGTGGCATAAATAATTGCACGTTCGTTAGCCATAGATCACGTCGTGTGTAGCATCCGGTTACGACGAGCCTTACTTGCCGTCGATTTGCAACCACATGTTCCACCTCTGCCTGGCCTCTTCGTCACCCTCGAAGACCCAGTTCACCTTGATCACTTCCGAGAATCCTTCGCTCGTCCGGGGTTCTTCGTGGTTGTCACGAAAGCCGGTCAAGGCAAGGTAAGGGAGAATATCTCTCGGGGACTAGTGAGTCGGGATGATGGTGAATCAGCGACGAAGCACCATAGACGCGCGAGACGCTCTCACTTGTGGTCCATTGGATGGGGGCTGGTTGTACGCGCGGTATAGGTTGTTGTGCCATGCAAGATCCATCGATCCTTCAAAGACGAAACACCGTGCAGGCACGCCGACTTTCTTGGCTAGATCCACGTAAAACTTTCTCGTCGCGGTATTCCGATTGGTATTGTCTAGCTCAATGTTCATACCCACGTAGAGAGAGGCGAATGCCCTGCGGCGTACCTATCACGCAGCTCTTGCCCGTCTTGAGAGCCTCTTCTGCAGCTTTCACGCATTTGGGTCTCGTTCCCAGGGTATCTTGATTGACGTGTACGTAGCCAACAGGGGCAAAGTGTTTGCGGTAAAAAGATGATTTTCCAAGACAGGGGAAGCCTGCCAAGAGGACAAGTTCCGGTTTGGAGGATGGGGAGATAATTTGCGCCGTCGCTGGGCTAAGAAGATCCATCGCTGAGAAGAAGCACCATCAAAATTCGGACACAGGTAGAGTGCGCGCAACGGACTCTTTGGGAGACTAGATACGTGGAATCCGGGGAGTTTGTAGGGAGCCTTTGGAAGCCCAAGAAAGTACTCCTGCCCGTGATGCGAGGTGTTACGTGAGCGCCACCAAGTGAAACAAGAAGCAGATATGGATTGACCTCGGGCGTATGAAACGGGATGCCGATATTTATCGCCCACTTTCGATCTGTCGAAGCAAAATCATCTGCGCGCCCCGCGGCATCACCAACAAAAAATGCCGCCTTCTTGTCTGTGTGAGTGTGAGGCATCATCTTCTGAGCTTCGTGGACATGCGCTGCGGGCGTACGTACCAATGTCGATATGTTGCTCTTGGAAGATGCGTTCGAGCTCGTACCACATGCCAGGCATCGGCTTCCTGTACCCGTCCTTGGCACACGCAGCAAATAAGCGGAACGGAACATCTGGCAGCTTTTCGCGGTGTCAGGGGGTGGTAACGAGACAAGAAACGAGAGGTGACATACTGCACTCGCAATCAGAGGTATCTTTTTCTTCCAGTCTTCCAGCGCCCCCGCCTTGAGAGCTTGGTTGGAGATCAACACGACCGCATATCTGAATGCAAACAGCAAACGCGTGTCAAACGCGAACGTTGGCCGTACTTGGATCGCGCACGTACCCGTCATGGTGCAGCTCCTTGAGCTTTGCAGGGACGGATTGTCGCCACCACTCCCATTTCAACGCCTCGGCGCCCTTGCCGCGGTTCTTGTGGTTCGATTTGATGACCGTTCCGTCCAAGTCGAACAGGGCGACTTTGGAACGCGCGGGTGGGTCGAGGTGGATACCGTGCAGACAGGTGCATTTTGGGCCGAGCGCGGGTTTGAGCCATTGAAAGGCCGGGGTCGCGCTCGGTTTGGAGAAAAAGGGATGGACTGGTGGTGGTTACGACGAGTATGTGAGACCGGCGCTCTGTGCTCACTTTTCGCGATTTTGCGAGCGCTGTCCATGGACTCGTTCGAGACATCAGTACTTTCTTCAAGGTTGCGTTTCTTGGAAGACGCTGGGCAGCGATATGTTCAGTATATAGTCTGTGATGGCAAGCCAAACGTACGTCCTGCAACGGGACCAGGCGCAGACATGGTTGCCAAACAGGGCGTCTACTCGATAAAAACAGAATATAGTTATTCAGGGGTGTTCCAATATAATACAAGTCTACAGTTTCATGGATCTATCTAGTCACTTTGTCTTGTCACTCAGGAAAACGACACCGGGAAGGGCCTGGACACACTCAGTCTCATGCAGATCCAAAAGCAAGGAAGGCTCACCTTGCCCTCGAGGAGTTCGAGACTAGCACCGCCGCCAGTGCTGACGTGGCTGAGCTTGTCCTCGGCATCGTACTGCGCTGCAACAGTTGCGGTGTCTCCGCCACCGATGATGACGGTGGCACCCTGTTTCTTTGCCTCGATGGCTGCATCGAGCAGAGCTTTGGAACCACCTGCAAAGGCGGGGAATTCGAACACACCGGGGGGCCTGCGAGAGAGGGTGTCGGCTCGGCCATCTAGGCATATAGGTTGTCACACGCACCCATTCCAGAGGATGGTCTTGGCCGACAAGACAGTCTCGCGGAAGAGCTCGCGGCTCTTTGGGCCTGCATCGAGGCCCATCCAGTTCTCCGGGATACCCTCCTCCTTGGTGGCACTGCCGGTCTACACAAAGGGGGGTTAGCGACGGAACGAGAATGCGGAATGTTTCGGACCTTGGCGTCCTTGTCAAATTTGTCGGCGGTGATATAGTCGATGGGGAAAACGAGCTTGACGTTGTTGGTTTTTGCCTTTTCAACGAGGGCAGCGACCTTTTCCGAGCCATCCTTGTCAAAAAGAGACTCTCCGATCTTTTGCGATGATCTGTGATGAGCGCTATGAGAGAGTGGTGGGTTGTACGCACGGAGACCTTGTCGAGTGTCTTTGCAAATGTGAAAGCCATGCCACCGCATACGATGAGGGCGTTGACCTTGTCGAGCATGTTTTCGATGAGCTTGATCTTGTCGGACACCTTGGCACCGCCGAGGATGGCAAGGAAGGGGCGGTCGGGGCTTTCGAGGACCTTTGCAAAGTACTCGAGCTCTTTCTTCATGAGAAGACCGGCAGCCTTTTTCTCGAGGTTGATGCCCACCATGCTGGCGTGAGCACGGTGTGCGGTGCCAAAGGCATCGTTGACGTAGAGATCGCCAAGTGCGGTGAGCTGCTTCTTGAAGGTGTCCACGACGTCCTTTGGGACCTTTACCTTGTCAGGGCCCTTGCCCTCTTCGGCGCCATGGAAGCGGAGGTTCTCGAGGAGAATGATGGCGCCGTCCTTTGCGTCATTGACGGCCTTTTCGACGTCGGGACCGACGCAATCGTCGAGAAAGATGACGGGCTTGTTGATCTTTTCGGAGAGGACGTCTGCGACGGGTCTGAGGGAGTCTTTTTCGGAGCGCTTTCCGTCTGGGCGACCGAGGTGTGACATGAGCACGACGACCTTTGGTTCTGGAAGGCGTCATCAGGGGGAGAGGGGGGGTGGATCGAAAGGGCATACTCCTATCGAGGACAAAGTTGATGGTAGGAATGGCTGCGACGATGCGCTGTGGGTGGATGATGAGTATATTACATTGTGTGGATCGGGGGATCGGGTACGTACGGCAGGGTTCGTGATGACACGGCCGTTGTTGGGGTCGTCTTTCATGGGGACATTAAAGTCGACGCGGATGAGGACGCGACTGCCAGGGATGGCATCGGCGAATGCAGGGTCGTCGACAAAGAGCTTGTTGGCGAGGGACATGGTCGGCAATGGGGAGCAAGATGGGATCGGATGGACTGATATGGGTCGGGAAGTGCGTGGGAAAGTGGTGGTTCATGGCAGACTCCAACTCGCTCGGACTAGAATTGACGGCGACGGAGGAGACGACGACGGAACAGGTAGCGAGCACGGAGGAGGAGCAGGAGAGCAAGGTGGAGAAGAAGAAGCCGTATGTGAACCCAGAGCGCGTCAAGACGGGGGGTCCTCAGCGGGTCGGTGTGGTCGTGTCGTGGTTGACGCGCATTGGACTGACGGGTGGATGCAGGAGAAGCCCTCTGAAGAGGAACTCGCGGAGCGCATGCAGCGCATCAAGGAGCAAAACGAAAAGATCAAGCAGCGACGTCTTGTGAGTAGCCGAATTGGACGCGGAGAGTGAGACTGACTCGAGCAGGACGTGAAGGCGGACGAGGATGCGTTCAAAGAGACGCAAGAAGCAGAGCGCGTCAAACAGGCGCAGACACGCAGAGTGCAAGAGGGCGTGAATCGGACCCGGGAACAGAACGCGCGGAGAAAGATGGACAAGATGGAGAGCCGCGAGTGGGACTCGGGCAAGTCCACCGGCCCCGACGCACCAGCACGCGGCGGTCGGGGCGGGCCGCGTGGTCGGGGTCGGGGTCGCGGGCGGGCAGCACCGAGCGAGCCAGCACCGGCGACGGCGACACCGACGACGGAGAGTACATAGGTGTATGACTAAGCAAGTGTAAACGAGAGCTTGATCTTCGATGGGGGGGCGGGGCATCCTACTCACCGCAAACCTGCCGCAGCTGCAGAACTTGATCAAGCGGGATCCAGTCGGGTACAAGGAGGAATTCTTGCAGCAGTACAACCACTACAACAGCATCAGACAGCTCTTCGTCATCAGCCCAGACGACGACAACGCGGCCCATCTCAGAGAGCTCGTCGCCTTCATCGCACAGGTCGCCGTCTGCTATCCAAAAGAAACGGCCGACTTTCCGTCTCATCTATCCAGCCTCGTCCTCGAGCACTATGGCACGCTCGCACCAGACACCCGCAAGACACTCCTCCACAACCTCGTCATCCTCCGCAACAAGAACGTCATCTCCTCCATCGAGTGCGTTCCCTTTCTCCCCGTCCTCTTGTGCTAACTTCGCACCAGCCTCCTCAAGAACCTCTTTCCCCTCCTCCCCCGCACCACCTCCTCGTCCCTCCGCGCGTTTATACGCAAAACCATCCTCTCCGACATCCGCACCGCCAATCTCCGCACCAAGAACCACAAGCTCAACCGCGCCGTGCAGGCCATGCTCTTTGCCATGGTCGAGCGCGGCATGGACGCAGACGTCCTCGGCGACAAGGGCAAACTACGCGCCACCGCACCCAACGGTGAAGATGCCATGTGGGCCGTCATTCTGACAAAGGAACTCTGGAGAAAGCAGACCTGGTCGGACGCAAAGTCTGTCTCCATCGTCGCCCTCGGCTGCTTCCATCCCGTCGTCAAGGTACAGAGCGCTTCCCTCCACTTTTTCCTCGGCAGCGATCAAGACAAGGAGGACAGCGACGATGAATCAGACCAGGCAAGCATCACTTGCTCTTTCTTGACCCTTCTCATGTCGCACAGGAAGTGGATGTCAAAGCACTCCATCACCGTCGCGAAATCAACAAAAAGAGCCGCAGTGCCGACAGAAAACTGCAAAAGCAACTCAATGCCGCCAAAAAGGTACATCTACCCCCTCTCTCCCCACCCACGAGCTGATCCGTCCGTAGAAAAAGAACAAGACGTCCGAGTCCTCCACGCCCAACTTTCCTGCCCTGCAGCTCCTCAACGACCCACAGTCCTTTGCCGAGAAACTCTACGACAACCTCAGCCGCTACGACAAGCGCTTTTCTCTAGACCACAAGATCCTTCTCATGCAGCTCCTCTCTCGCGTCATGGGTTCTCACAAGCTCTCTGTTCTCCCATTTTATACCTACATCCTCAAATACCTCACCTATCATCAACTCCGCGTACCCGCCATCCTCGTTGCGCTTGCACAGAGCGTGCACGACCTCGCTCCACCAGACGCCCTCACCCCCGTCATCAAGAAACTCGCCGCAGAGTTTGTCCATCCTGGCGTCGGCAGTGAAGTCATTGCCGCCGGGATCAATGCCATTCGAGAAGTGTGTCGGCGACAGCCCTGGGCAATGGAGGAAGATCTCCTCGGCGACTTGGTCGAGTACAGAAAGAGCAGGGACAAGGCTGTTACCGCTGCTGCGCGCGGGCTCTTGCAACTCTATCGAGAGGTCAACCCCGGGATGTTGAAGCGTCGCGAGAGGGTTCGCTCCTCCTTGCCTTCCCATGGTACATGCTCATAATTTTATTTAGGGCAAGGACGCGAGTATTGGCATGAGCACCGGCCGACAACCCTTGCCGTTTGGGCGCTCGGCGGACGCAGCCGTCGACATCGAGGGTCTCTCTGTACGTTGCTTCCTATTCTCACCCTTGCCGAGTATACGATGGTCTTTTACAGCTCCTGGAAGATCACTTTAAAAAACTCCGTCAAGACGAGACGGGCGAGATGGAAGAGGACGAGGAGGCAGGCTGGGAAAACTGGGACGTCGAAACAGACTCGTCAGAATCGGAATCGGAATCAGAAGGCTGGGTCGACGTCAGCTCCGACGGCGAGGATCTCGAAGTCTCAGACAGCGAGGACGAAAAGGAAACATTTTCTGCTCGGCCGAAAGACATCAACGAGGCGGACAAGGATGACCAGGACACCCGGATATCGACTTTGGCTACTACCAAGGTAAACGCTGCTCGTCCTTGTGGTCATCGCAATCGGGGTTAAAACCAGTGACAGATTCTGACACCTGCCGATTTCGCGCTGCTCAATGATCTCCGTATTCAAGCCGCGACAAAGGCAGTCGAAAGCGGCGGCGGGTCCAAGGCCAAACGCAAACTTGCGGCCCTCGAAGCCTCTAAAAAGGCCGCTGCTGCTGATGGTTCACCGGACACGTTCATATCCGAAAACGACATTCTGGGTCCTCGCAAAAAGGCCAAGGCAGACTATGCGGAGCGTGTTGCGTCCATCGAAAAGGGTCGCGAGGGTCGTGAAAAGTATGGCTCGCTCAAGGGAAAGAAGAAAAAGGAGACCCCGAGTAGTTCGACCAATAGAGAAAAGGCAAGGAACAAGCCGATCATGATGATACTCAGTAGCGGAGCCGTCAGAGGGAAGAAGAAGGCATCGCTGAGGGAGAAACAGCAAAAGCTGAGAGCACACATTGAACGATCGAAAAAGTCACATCATTGATCGCAGCGTAAACCTACATGTTTTACTCTACTTGGGTAGGGCGCTAGATGCATCCGTTTCTGACACGCTCCGCAATGTCATACCCCGATGCAAAGAGAGATAACCTGGCGTCTATAATGAAACCCTGGTAGATGTCAGTCACGTTCTGAACGCAGAGCGTCTTGCGCACCTTTTTGTCATAGTCTTGACAAAGCAGAATCCGTCAATCAGACCGCAACGAATTGACCTAAAACCACGCACCTTGCAACACGCGCGTCAGCTGGGCGAGCTCGGCCACCCTGACAACGATATGTTCACCCGGATCCGGACTGGC
>JBBPRA010000147.1:0-50454 GCA_038092775.1 Boletus rubescentipes | reverse complement strand
CAGCCGAGTGAGCAAATGGAATGGCAGCAGCAACCTCACAAGCTCGTGGAGCAGCAGTGGTAGCCTTGTGGACCCTTGGCACGGCAGCATCATCCACACAAATGGCACTGGTTTCATGGCCTGGACCCCTGGGCATTGCAACAACCTCTTGATGAACCATTGTGGTGCCAGCACCTCCACGGACCTGTGGAATAGCAGCAATGGCCTCACAACCCCTTGGCACAACAGTAGCACCCCTGCAAGCCTGTGGAACAATAGCAGTATCCTCACAACCCCTTAGGATGGTAGCACCCCCATGACCCTCTGGAATGGCAGCAGCTGCCTCATGACCCCTTGGCACAGTGGCAATGTTGTTCACTGTGCATTGCCTCTTGGAACTACAACTGTCTCTGTTCTGAACGCCGGTGAGATAGCTAGGGGATGGAGATTTGCAATGCTGATTGGTCATGTAGTGGCGGTTGAGTAAGTTGTAGTCAGTTCCAGCCTACAGATAGATGTTAAATTCGTAATACACGATCCACAACTGTAGTACTTACAAGTTCTTCTCCTCGGCATACCACATGTTGAAGTTCGACATGGTTGTCCACAGGTCGAAAAGCACTGTCTATGGGAGTCCCAGAGTTAGAATGAGAGTGGGGAGGGGAGGGGAGAAGTTGCCTGGCAGGATGACTTGGACGACAGAACTCTGAGGGATGGTGCTGATCTTTGTCATGGCCACCTTCAGATGGGAGATCATTGTCCTCGTTGCTGTGGTTGCTTGGCTCGTCTGTGTCACCACCTTGTTCAAACTCCTTGCTGTCCTTATAGTTTTGCTGGTCATCTTCCATGTCCTGGTCATAGTCAAATTCATTCAAGTGCTTCTCAGCAGCCACTTCTGCGCCATCAGAGTGGTATTGCATTTCTGGAAAATAGAATCATTAGTACCATCAAGAAGAAAAAAATGAATAACACATACTGCTGTTGTTGTTGTCATCAACTGGCCAGTCTCCCTTATCGCCATCCAAACTCACATTGGACAAGGGGCTGCTAGGCTGTGCAGTTGAGGCTAGTTAGTGACAGCCAGATGACTGAAGAGAGGGAGCATGCACAGACTAAGGATGCAACTTGGATTGGTGGGAACAGGATGGGGAATGAGTGACAGCACTCTTTTGGCAATTCCAATCGTACTCTTGTAAAGCCTGCATCCCAACATAAGAGGGCAGAGGTACTTGGGGCTGCAAGCTGAAATGGCCCCTTGGACCCGACTGCACAATACATAAGTGGCTGAGAGTTTTCATATGTTTCATCGACCTGCATGACATTGGGATCCATACCACAGTCCTATGTTTATAGTTAGCAAGAACATCAGAGGGCTTGGAATGTTTGTCTTACCTGCTGCTTTCCATCCAATTTCTTCTTCTGGGTCCAAGGGAGTGGGGTCCAGGGTGGAGCCATCAAATTGACTGGATCTGTCATCGCAGCCCCAGTTGTAGGCTGGTTGCCAGACGGCCTCTGCGACTCCTCGAGGGCATGTGCAACTTTCTTGAGCTGGGCAATGTGACCCCCTCTGCCAGCAGTTGAGTGAGTTGGACGCCAAGGTGTTACCAGATCAAGTGGTGGTTTGGGTGGATTCACTTTCGCTTTCAAGTGACTCGCCTTTGCCATGAGAACAAGGACAGTGAGAAGGGAGGGACCAAGGAGAGGCTTGGAACCCCGGGAGTATTCCCACAGGGCACATTGCTTTTAAACAACTCGGATGGCTGTCCAGCGGATTACCTCTTATTGTGACACAGTGAGCAGTTGGTCGGGTACAGGATGGCAGGACATGTATCCAAACTGTGTGAACGTAAGTTGACGAATTCAAACCTAATTACAAATCATGGGGATTCAATCTTTTCATTTCTGTCTCAAAGGGGAGGACTGGCATTACAATGAAAGCACCTACACTGGTTGGTGGCCCTGTCTGGGGCTAAGGTTGAGGCTGAGACATAGGTAGAACTGGGAAGGGATATTGAAATCACGTCAAACATGAGGTATCAGCACCAACCTGGTCTTGCACCAATACGCACTGGCAAACAACCTTCAGCTGATTGACACAAGCAAACTTGCAACTTGGCTTGTCGATCCCTTATGGGCCAGTCATTCAGACCATCCATATACCTCATCAATTCACACTGCTGATCCACTGTTGCAAGTTTTGTGAGCCGGTATTTCTGTTATCATTATTACCATGACCTAACAATATTTATCCATATACACACTCGCAGAACTGCATCAACATGTCGAATGAGATAACTAAATGACAATCTGGATCAGCCTGAGTTGCCATGCAGGAATTCATCTCGCATTACTCACTGAATCTGGTAACATTGGGACATAACCTGGTCCTTGGGCCACAGCACCTGGTTAGCCAGATTAGCCATCAATTGCACAAGGTAGTGGCATGCCAACATCCTGCAGAACATGGGATACCTCGGTTCCACTCAGCACTCAGTTGTAACCAGTGGAACAGCGTACCTCAGGTCAGCGTTGGATGTACTGACTGGTGGAGGGAGCAGGGGTCTCCTCCCAAGGGTACCAGGATAGTGGGAGTACAAAGATTCTGAAAAAAGTTGGTATCAGATCAAGTTGCAAGGAACAGGCAAGAAAGCATATGAAAATAGAAATAGGTACAAGTGGGCATCATGGCCTCTATTCTGGACCTGGAGTTGGTTCTCATTGAGATCAGGGCGCATCATGCATGTGATGTTTGGCTTAGGTGTATGGGCACAGCAAATATCTAAGAAGGGGCCCAGCTCAAAGGGTAGTGGATGATGGAGGTCCAGAATGGCTCTCAGAATGGAGGCGCTGAGTCAAACCATGTTAGTGAGGTCAGCTAATTGGCTATGAAATGCCTTGTCCCACTCTGCAGCTGCCATTCATGACTCATTCTTCTCTATCATGCACAATTGGCATTCATTGTCAAGTTCAGCACAGGTGTGAGCCAGTCCCTCCTCGAGTGCAGCAATTTTGGCTTCCCATTTGTCTTCAAGGAGTTGGCATTCTTTGTTGAGACACCCACATTCACGTTTGCATTCCGTGGCAAGTGACTTTCGCTCATGTGCCATCTCTAGAAGTGTGTTGGGAGGCCACATCCTACACGGCTATATGAATTGACTCAATGATCGAAGCATGATCTGGTTCCTGAATGAAAGGTGGGATGGGAAGTGGCAGAACTTGTGGTGCATTCATAATTCTTTCTTCCAGTTCATTGAAGAGAGTATTGCCCCGCTGTCTCATTTCTGCCTCTCTACGTTCTTCGTTGTCAAGAAAGATGTGGTCCCTGGAGTCTTGTACATGGAGTACTGTGTTGGCTATCATCTTCTATGATCATTTAAGGTGGAGCACCACATGAAGGCACGCATTGAGGACCGCACTGGTCATCTCCCATTGCATGTGGGAACAAGGGATAACGGTGTGGATGATCCAGTGCATCTTCCATTGAAAAAGAGGGCCAGCAATGATATCTCCTGCATTCAGAGGGCACAGTAGGGTAATAAGGCTCTCCCAGTGGTACATGTGACAACTGGTGTGCTAAATCATCTGAGGGCAGCCTAAGGGATAAATATCAGCACAAGAGCGTCAGAAAATCGCAGATACTTACGCAGGTGAGCATCCTCTCAGATGATGGTTGGAGGTGGTGGAGAATGAGCTGGGGCAGGTGAGGGGCTTGGTGGAGGGCGAGGAAGAGCTGCGGCTGTATCACCCTCAATAACTTCTGGTCTCTGGGGGTCCTGGTCTCAGATGGTGGAGGGTGTGGCTGATCATCAACACCTCATTCTTCTGGGTCTCAATGGAAGCCAGAACAACTGCTGAGTTGGTGATGTGGAGTGCCTCACCCTGGATCTTCTTTGGGGTGCTCCTCCTCCTCCACCTCAGCATGGGGCCTATCCTCTGGACCATGGTGATGATCATCATAACATTTATAGCGTGGCCCATCTCCTGGGTCCTCTCCATATTTACTGTATCTTCTACGTTCTTGATGGTCTGGTGAGTAATCGCCACCGTACCTACAGTATCCGCGATCACTGGGGGAGTACAGGTGATGGTATCTATGTGCCTACAATCACCTCGATCATCTGGTAAGTATAAGTAAGATCACCAATGATCATCATGGTACCTGTGTGGGCATCATCGACCCTCATCTCGGGGTGAATATTCACCAGGAGATGGAGTACGCGAGACCTCAGGAATGCACTGACGACTACCCTCAGCCGGCGGACCAGTAGACGAAGGAACTCCAGGAAATGCATGGATGGTAGGGGATCTGGGAACATGGTCATCATGTAGATGTATCGAGGGTGGCACCCCAACTGCGCTTGGAGGCACTTGCAGTGGTGAACCGTCCTGACTACTTTGAACAATAATGACAGGCACCCTTGTGCTTCTCCTAGAACCTGCTCGAGATGGAACATAGACCGATCCTGATACTGGTACAGGAGGGCCCTGCATAGGCAGGTGGATGGCAATGGGTCCATGTATGCCTTGTGGGCTAGGTGGGACTGCCATTCCTGGATGCGTGTCCTGTGGGCTCGATTGGATGGAAATCCTCAGGTCAATGATATGTCCTGGAGGGGGAGCCCGGATCCATGATGGAATATTGATGATTGTCTGGTGAGGCGGTCTGCCGCCAACTGAAGGCTTGACTGGTATGACATTAGGTATACCGCCAGGTGGGACAAGCAAAGCTCTGGGACTGTGAGGTGGATGGTATGACTCCTAAGTCAGAGTCAAGCTCCTTGAATCATGACCAGGCGACAGTGGGACGAACATCATACTGCCCGGGTACTAGGAGTGGCAAACGTGACCCAGATGATGGTGTTGTTGGTATCACCTGCTTATCAGGTCCGTCAATGTGATGAACATACTCACTTGGACTGGTTGAGTGATACTCCCCATATGGTGTTCCTGCAGGAAGAACAGGCCCTGTGGGACCCACATATTGCAAAGGTTCTGGCATTGGTACCCACCATATGGGTGCTTGAGGAATGACAGGGGAGTGGGTGCTAGGTGACCAATCCATTCCAGGTATGACCAGGGGCTGAAGACCACCTTGTGGCAAGAACCCTGGAGGATATGGGACTACTGGTGGGATGGGACCTCCTGGAGCAGAAGGGACTGGTGGAACAACGGAACCACCCACAGGCCCAGGTGGTTGTCCTGTCTGGGGTTGAGCTTGAGCTATACCTGTGAAAGATCAAATGTTAGCATTGGGGCCATGTTGAATGTGAGGCATCAGTGCCAACCTGGTCCAATATCCAAACAGCCCAAATCCTCTTGCAGCTGGTCAACATGAGCAGTGACACCTCACAATTCGGCTTGTTGATCTTGCACATTTCTCATGAGCCAGTCGTCAAGACTACTCATGTACCTCGTCAATTCGCGCTGCTGATCCACTGTCATGAGTTGTGCAAGCCAGTGTTTCTATCATCACTGTTAACATCACTTTCTGACAATGTTTATTGCCATATACACACTCACAGAATTCCCATTAGTGTGTCAAACACTGGTAATTGAACAATGGCCTGAAATTTTATAAATCAGTTGCCACACAGAGACAATCCACATCACTCACTGGGCCTGGTGGCATTGGGACATAAGCTGGACCTTGGGCTGAAGCACCTGGTTGACCAGGTTGGCCACTGATTGCACCGACACCCTGAAAAACATAGAACACCTCAGTTCTACTCGGTTGCAACTAGTAGGACAACATACATCAGGTCGGCATTGGGTGTACCAACTAGTGGAGCCGGGAGGGGGCTCACCTCCTCCTGAGTGTGCCGAGGCAGTGGGAGGGTGATCATACAAGGATTCTGGCTAAAACTGGTGTTAGATCAAGTTGCAAGAATGGCTAAGAAAGCATACCAGGAAGGGCCCAGGAGGGCATACTGATGGCATCCTTTCTTGACCTGGAGTCCGTTCCTGTTGGGACAGAGGCATATCATGCATGTCATGCTCTGGTCTAGGTGTATGGGGGCACTCTCGGATAGGCTCAGGGACAGATGGTGTACCATGAGATACTGGTTGCTCTGTCCCTGGCTGGTGTCGAAGAGGGGGTCTAACTGGAGGACGACAGAGCTGGAGCGACAGGTGATGCAGTGTTTTGGGGGTCCAGTTGGGGTATCTAAATGGCGGCGCCAAATCTCCCCTTAACACTGGGCTCGTGCTCCTCGACTGGGATGGTCTTGGAGTGGGCTGGTAGATAAACAGGATCAGCTGGGGTGGTGGTTGAATATCCAAGGGAATGGGGGCAGGTGGTACATTCAGTAACTCCATCAATTGTTCATTCAATGAAGGTCCAGCTTGGTGGGGTATGGGTGCTGGAATGGAGATGTGGTCCCGATCCCATCCTTGGGCCATATCCCTCCAATGAGAAAGCAAGCTTCTCATGTCAGCTTGAGAATCCTCCGACTCTGAGATAGAACCTTCTGCCAGGTGCCTGGCTATTCTTTGTGTCCTATCAGCAATGAGGATGGTCTCTGTTTCCTTCATGGCTTCTTGGTGATCTTGTTGGTCTAGGTAGTCTCATTGGTCTCGCTGAGTTATCTCCTGCCTGGTATTGACCAACGTCTCAATGAGGGTCTTGATGTGATGCAAGCGCTCAAATATTTCCGTGTTATCCTGCAGCACAGGTCTGGATTGACGAAGCTCATCCAACAAGTGGTTGGTCAAGGTCTGTCCTTCCCAGAGTGCTGATGTCTGTTCCCGTACCTGTGCCAGCATGTCTTGGATAGTAGTCATTGTAATCCCCAGCACTTGTCAAGCCATTTCACTTGAGTACGTTGATTCTGTTGACAGCATAGGGGATGAAGGGGGAGGAGTAGGGGGTGATAACAATGACATGAGAGAAAGAGTTGGCCCAGGCAATGATTCCGAAGGTGAGATGAGCGAAGGGGTAAGATCAGATGAAGGTGACAATAGTTCTGAAGGCCAGATGGGAGAAGGTGGAGTCATTTCCACTTCCACTTCATCCAAACCCAGGAGGCTAAAGTCATCTGAATGGTGAGAAGACAAGAAAGATATTGAAGAACTTATTGAGCTGATTGATGGAGACCTAACAGGTAGTGGCGAGAGCAACACTGGTCTCAAGCCGGGATGCAATTGGAGCCCAGCTGGCGCAACCCTGGGCTTGGAGACAATGCTAATGGCAGCCACAGACTGGTCTCCACACTCGGAGATAGCACTAAAGGTGCCCACAGACTGGTCCATACAGGAAACAGCTGGAGGCTCTGGCCGTTTGGGTTCTGTGACAACAACCCTCTCAGTTTCAACCAAGTGTGTATGTACATATTCTGATAGGTTGTATAGTTCATCCCAAATGATTCATATGTTTTTGGGGATTCCAGACTCTCCTGACTCCTGACACAATCCAGTTTGTGGATATGGTGGAACAGTCGGTTGATTTCATGCATTATGACCTCAGTGCGCTCTGTATGTGTCTGGGTGGGCACCATCTCCAGTTTGGAGCAGATCGAAGGTTGGTTGGTTTGGGGTGTATCGGAACTGATGGTACATCAATGGTAAGGCTGATGCTCCTTGTCACTGTGTCACTCATGCACTGCATGGATAGTGCTTGCAACGAGCAAAGGGCCAAAAAGGGCAAGGGCGCAGCTTATGAGAGAAGCTGCTGTTTGTGAGCATGTGGGAGCTCTGCATGTGCAGCTGCGTCTCAGGCTGGCATTTCTCTGGGTGTTGTCCGGAGTATCAGGGCAAGCACCAAGGCATGTGTGCGGATGATGGCAACATGGCTGCTTGAAGGGGTGATAAGCAAGGGGTGTGCATGGGACTGACAGCATGTTGTTCAGCACAGTCATGGTTGGCGAGCCCATTGCCAAGGTCGGGCAAGGCTGCTTCTACCTCTCCCCTTTCTTCAACAAAATTTTATTCAGCGTAGGAATCATACAAATTACTAGGTCTGGTTGGGGAGAATTAACATGGTGCATGTATCGATCTGAAGTCGTTGTCTGGGGTGTGTCTAGAATGGCTTATCATACCAGATGAGTGGCACACAGGACAGAGACATACTGGAGAGTATCTTGATGGAGAGAAGATGGATCAATGCCCACTCTTGAAAATTCGCCTGTGGGAGAGTGAACTTCGTCCAGGTTACTGTTTCTGTGGGCTTGAAGACAAAGCCAGACCGTTAGAACTTGATGAATGGGTTTGGCAATTGGCTTACCATGAATCAGCCAGCCACAATATGAGATAGTCAACTTGTGCAAGCTATGGTGTGAATATCTGGTTATCAATTTCACAAGTCCGAGTCAGGATTGATGTAGTAGTGCAAGTCATTCGAGTCACAACCGTGTGTCAAATAGCGATTGGTACTGCATCTCAAAATTAGGTAACAACAAGACGTTATGACACTACATAACTTTGGATACAGCATAAAAGAACTCCTTATCGAAATACTTGTTCAAAAAAAATGATTGAGAGAAGTGGATGCTATTCAAATGCATCAAATGGTCAGCGCCGAAGCAAGGTATGATATGCACATAAGATCTGAGCTGGTCTAATGGAAAAACCTCGCCAAAATATTCACCAGACACATGCTCTGCTCTTTTAAGCACATGGAGACCCATAGTGGCCTTGGTTGGGTTACCATGGGCATGCTGATTTACAAAGTCCAACCTTTGTGCATAAACAAGGGCATGGTTTGCCCAAGGAGACTGGGTTTTTTTTGAGGAAGTGGGGCACATGATTAAATGAACAAGAACAATGCAATGTCCTATGTAGCCCAGATTCAGATTAAGTTAGAGGCTTGGGCTACTAGTTTTCAAGAACTACACACCTTGCACCCCAGACATTGGCCATTGATGAGACTTGGCCACCTGTAGAATGACAGTGTCATAGTGACCATATTTCCAGTTTCGGTCAGGTGGCTGGGCAGAGACAGTAAATGTCTGGGGGAAAGTCTCTTCTGGATAGTAGTAGGACTTTTGCTGGAGGCGAACTTTGAACCAAACTTGGAGTTCTGTGAATGGAAGGTCGACATCAGAAGATGACTGCCTTGCATACCGAAGGTGTGAAGCAGAGATTGGGTATGCGCCACCCTTTTCATGTAGTCACCCAGTGCTACATGAAGGTCTGGAAGCTTGAACATGTCTGCAACCTCTTTGATAGACTTGCAGTGGAACTTGGGTTTGATGTTGAGGTGAATGGCTGTTAAGGCAGCAATGATGGTATGTGATGGAAAGCTGTTTGTGCTTGTGGGAGCATTGACATTCTTTGCAGCGACCTTGAAGAAATCTGTCGTTCAGTGTTTTGCGGACCGCAAATCCTTCAAGACATTTTCATTATTGTCATTGTCAGCGTCAATGTCATCATCGTCTTCGGACTTGGCTTCATCATCCTCAAGTTCTGCTTCATCTGGACTTTGGGGGGCTTCCTGAAATTCTCGAAGACATATTGCAGTTTCGAATAGTCGGTGCTTCTCGTCATAATCAAGGGTGTGGCAAATTTGGCTATCATAGTCTTGATTGTTCATCATGGAAGCCAGGTCCTTTATGACTTCAATATGGGCATGTTCCATGATATCTGCAGACCATTGCAATAAGGACCTGACTTGCGTGATGCTTGGAACAACCTGCTGCATCAACTCTAGCTTCAGGATATGGAAGTGGTCCATCTCCATCTTCTGACCTTGACGGAGGCCAAGGTCTACGATTGCTTGCTTGTGATCATGAAACTCATTAAGTGCAGCCTGAATCCTGTCCTGTGTACACGAAGTAATAGCTGGGGCCTGGGATAAATACCTGAACTCCATGAGGGCACGGACTGCAATAACAACATCTGCATCAACACCACCAGCAATTACAGCAATGAGGTACCATTGTACATCTCTTTGGGTCCGTCCACCAACCTGCTTGAGTTTTGTGATCCCATGTCTAAAGTGGCGAATACCGGTGATCTTAGGACGAATGGAGAAGCAGAAATCAATTTCCCTGTCACCCAGAGCAAACGTGCACCAGCGGATGTCATGATCCCAGCATTCTCAGTGCCAGTAATGAAGTGGTTCAGGAGTTAGGAATCAAGAGGGTTCTGCAAGTGGCCAGTCACGCCAGAAAGGGCAAGCTACCCCACTAAGATGATAAGGCTCGCACATCCCAAAGTAAGCCTTGATGTCTGACTTGAGGTCCCTGATCAAATGGAGCTGGCTCAAAGTCAACATAGCAGTACATGGCTGGTGCCTATTCTGATCTCCAAAGTTCCTGTAAATAGCCATGGTGACTGGGGATGTTAGTCCTTGTACGCAAGCGACCAAGCAAGCTTCAGGTGTGTCAGTGATGTAAGAAACAAAGGGGGTGAAACAGTAGTGTTGATTTCCCAAGGAATCAGGAATCATGAACCCAAATTGTGCTGCTTGTTTGAGGGGCTCGAGGACAATGTCCAGGCATTGGTGGAAGAGTCGGGCTTCAAGAAGTGAACACATTCTGGATGTGTCATGGAGAAATTCAGGAATTGGCATCAGTGTCAGGAGTAGAAAACTGTGTGAAGCAGCCTTCTTCCGCACCATCATACTGATGTTGGCTATACTAATCAATAATGGATGCATAACTTTGCCACTGCACATATTGGTGATATTCGTTTTATCTGACAACAAAATAATGCGGCACAATGTGCCACCAATTGGGATTTTTGTCTATGGTAAGCAGTTAGTCCACAAAAGTATGGTGAAGTGCAGGTGCTCACCTGCATTTCCCAACACCCATCACTACTCATCCACTTGCCATACACCCTCACATCATGCTTGGCAGAGGTAAACAGGTGATACAGGGTATAATCCATCTTCCTTGCAAACAAAGGGTGATTGAAACACAATTTAATGCAATTGAGAGCGTCACGGTAATACAAGTGAACTGGTTCTTTCATCGGATGAGTGGTAGAGACGATTCTGTAGTTCCAACTTGGCCCAGGCAGTAGAGATTTGGCACAGGAACATAGCTTATGCACCATGTGAAATGAGATGGGTAGTGGCTTGATCTAGAAGCGATCAGTAGGAGTTCAGATAAAGCACAATCTACATATGATCCCCAAAGATAAGTGTTCATTAATAGCATGCATGCTAAGTCCTGACTTCAAGAGAAAGTTTGCTAGCCCCCAGTCATTTGAATCAGCAAAGGGGTAATAGAGATTGGTCAGGCAGCATTCTGAGTACTGATCCTTGTCAAATTGCGCAAGGAATGTTTCACCAACTACATAGATGATGGATGCACCAACATAATGGTCCACCACCCAGTTGCGATTTTGGGCCCCTGGAATGGGAGCGACATCCTCCTCCATATGAGTATCCTCATCAGCACCTGCTGCAAACCCAGACTGAAAGTCTAAGTGCTGGCCAGACTCTCGGTCTTGGTCCAGTGGGAAATCAAAGAATGGGGATGCTGGACATGGGGGAGATGGAACATTTTCATGGGCCAGGGAGAGAGCAGGAACTTCGAGCTGATACCAATAAGTGTTGTCATGACATGCAGAGCGAGGCTGGAGGAGATGGGATGTTACTGCTTGTGATGTCGAAAGATACTTGAGACACCTAGGGCAGTTGGGCATTGGATATTGAAACTGAAATAAGAGATATGCCAGCGTCCGAGTCTATCTTAACCAAGTACTAAGCAAACAAACACAACCGCTCAGGCTTCGGACTATTTTATCTCAGTCCCTCAAGCCTGAGTTAGCGTGGCCCTTCATTCAACTTGAAGTCATGCTGGTTAGTTGCCTCCTCGGGTTGGAGCATCAAAGCACACTCAGCCATTCTGCTTTATCTTTCTTGTTTTTCTCTAGACAACTTTTTGTGGTGCATCCTCTCTGTTTTCGTTTGTTAAGGGCCAAGCGGTACCCAATCAATCGAACAGCACTTTAGCAATGGTGTACATCTTGATAGTCAGTACCAAAGGCATCAAGTCCGAACCTTTTGAATTCAAGATTGACAATATCATGGTAGGCGATGTTCCATTTCATTCTTCACTCAAGTCATCCTTGGGAATACATCATCAGCGAGGGCAACAAACTTGAAATGAACATCTGCCACAAGGTCGCTGCTCCCTCTTCATGATGACATGATGTCATTATTGTTGACGTCAGCCTCTCCCTCTTCCCCACTTGGTGATGACGTTGCGCTATGGTCATCACTGTCACCCTCTCCCATCTTCTGACAGCACAATGCGACAATGACAAGGAGGAGGAGGAGGAGGAGGAGGAGGAGGACGCACCCTCCGAGTCGTCCGCATCCATCAGCTTCCTCTCCCACCTCACAATGTCTCTCACTTGCATCTTCTGACAGCACGACATGATGATGAGGTCACACCCTTGTCTGTGTCCTTGTCTCCTCCACAGGTGAACACAAGTGATCCAGGGTGCGTTCTTTCATTTCACATCAGGCATCATCACATTTTCTGAATGTTGTTGACAGTTACATCCAATCCTTGTCATCCCTCACACAAGTCAACCCCCCACAATGCCTCAAATTACTACAAAATTGACATCCACCCAGCATGCATTGTTTCACTCACATTGGACATCATTGCATATTCTGAACATTGTCAATAGCCACACACAAATCTCACTGTTGCTCTCCCAACCCATCAAGAGTTGAGGATTATCTAGCACCACAGACTCATTAATTGTGATGACTGCCAGTGTCATGCACAGTCCCTCTGAGCCAGCAACCTTGCGACAATGATGTGTAGTCTGTCTCCCTACCCTACCCCCTCTCATTCACCTACAAATGCGAACGTGAACGCTGATAATGTGTTTGTGTTGGTCTTTGTATGCAAGCAGTCATGGCCATGCACAGCTCTCTCACCCTCAGGCTCTGCATCACCTTCACCCATACCCATGATAGATATGTACCCATTTATCCACGACAGATATCCATGTATGGGTTGGGGGTCTGGTACCCAGGCACTTGTGGCATAAGCAGCATAAGCAGTAGTATACATCATCCAGACAAAGTGGTCTCAACTTCAACCACATCTTGAGCTGTCTACAAGGCGAACTCTGGAAAGTTGCAACACTGGCATGGAGCCCACTCATTGACGACCACCATGTACAACATTCATGACACATTAGGTAGTGCCTCAGTGAGTTGAGCACTCCCCCCCTTGGTTGTTGCTGTGGAAGTCCAAAGCAGGGATATCGTTGTGCGTGTTGGTTACTATTAGTAGTAGTACATCTCACATTCGTCACCCATTACTTACAGTTTCATTTGAATATGACAACAGCAGTAGGTACCTTGGTTGTTGGCCCATCCGCTTTTCTTTACCCTTGAGTTGAAGTCGCATGTATACTATCGCGTCCCATGTCTTATACTAAGTAGTAGCTGTGGTTGTTAGACAAGCAGTTTGCCAATCAATCTGCAACATTGCACACCACATTGTAGCATATTTTTCTTTGCTCTTTCATCGTCAACATGGAAAACGGCCAACATGACCACCTCGCTTTAGATGCCTCCTCTGAATCACTCACTGAATCTGTACACAATGAGAAAAACTCAGTCAAGAGTCACAATGTCTTGTGGCAGGGTGAACTTCCTGGTTCTGAGGACTTTGGCCTGGGTAGCCTCAATGGTGTTGTTCCTGGGACACCTGATGCAGACACTCCACAAGCTTTCCCCTCCTCAGACCCCATTCCTGTGTTTTTCCCAGCTCTCTCCAATCCCAAGGGTGCTTCACAGGTTCCCTGGGCCATGACTGCCAGTGGGTTTGTCATCGGTACTTCTAGTGCTGTTGGGGCTATCCATGTATGGAAGTTGTCCACTCTCTTGCAATTCATGACACCCGCACCTATCAGGCAATCATTGTTGGGTGTGAAGGACTCCATGCTACCAAGTAGTGTTACAAAGGTAAGAATAGATTACCCTTGCAATGAATGCGATACTAACACTATTGGAAGTTGGACATTGAAGCTGATGAATCATTGGACCCTGAACAATTGGAATTTGACAAGGAAGAGGCACAGTTGGTGCTCAAAGTTGCGAGGGCACATCATACTACCTGTTGGCTCGAGCAAGAACTTGCCCAATCTAGGTGCAGTGAGGGTACTGCCATCACAAATTTGTACAAGTATCAGGCCGAGGAAGCAGGGAGGAAACTGGCCAGTGCTGAGTATGACATTGGCCGCATTCATAATACATTGCATACCAACAGTGTTATCCCACCAGAGGAGACCAGCAGCCCATGCAAGCTGAAGCACCGCCATGAATACTCGTCTCCCTCAGTTGAGCACTTGAGTTCTGCTGACTTTGCGAAGCGCTATACTGGTATGTGCATATTTGTAGTTTTGTGTTCTCTTTGTTGATATTTTACATTTTTTCTAGTGTTGCCCTCAGGTTCTTTCAAAGTTTAGCATTGTCGTATCTTGTCTCGGTAGTCTTGTACCATTCGTAAATACTGTACTGTGAATAACTGTTCTGTGTGTCACCTCTGTGAATCACTGTGGGCTTGAGAAATTGCAAACACTGCATGTCTATGATATATTGTTGGTATTACTGTGGATTTGGGACTCTGCCTGCAATGTGTTGTGAATGCTGGTGAGGTTGTATTACTATATAGCTGTGTGAATGATCTACCTGTGAGGCAATGTATGGTGTTGTGTTGCCGTTGTGCCATGTGCTAGTAACTATGTGTGACTGTAGATTACTGTAATCATGCTGTAAGATGATGTGTGGCTGTGGCTGCTGTTCCAAAACCAGTGATTTGCTGATGGATACTCTGTGATAGGACCCTAACCCCATCCAAATCTATGAGTGTATGAAATACAGTACTCACTCATGGCTTTCTAGCAATCCAGGAATCAGAGAGTTTGGTTACGATTTGGTTAAATGGCAGCCATACCAAAATGGCAACTCATTGGGACAGTTTTTTGACTTTTGACTTCTATTACATATATTAGACCCTGGAATACCATAAGAGGGTTACATACCTTAGGTAGTGGATGTATAATGTCAATATTATGTAATCAATGAGAATTCAGCATATTTTAACCTGGTTATCACAAGTACATTTTCTTTTTGCTACTCTCAAATATTCTCATAGATAATATTGGTTTTCTTGCTTTCCTGATTCTTTTCTCCTAGAAAACTACATTCCAAAATGAAATAGGAGAGTGTACTATGACTAATGTCCATTAGGAAATCCAGCTAGAGCAAGGAAACCATTGTGGTGGGCAATCTTTCAAATTCTTTCCTGTTAAGAAATATACTATGGCTTGATAAATTATTACTAACAAGGTCAATAATGTGGTTTAAGCTGTCAATTTCATTGATTCTATAATTCACACTCCTGTCTGCTCACAGCAAATGAGATATACCCTTCAGGAGGCCTCATTTTCAAGGCTATAGTCAAGATAGAAAAATCTCTTCTCTCTACTATCTATAGCAAAAGGAGATTGATTGTTGCTTTCAAGTACCAGGGTTGGATTGTGTGGTGTTATTTGATCAAATGAGACCAAAATTAGTCAACTTGGGTCAAACAAAGAGTTGTCCACATGGAAAAATACAGCAGTGGGGGCTGCCTTTCAAACAGATTGAATATATAGTCAAGTTTTTAGTGATGATATGGGGCTGTATGGGGTGGAATGAAGTGAATATTTTGAGTGATATTGAAGGAGGGATGGATGATGAATCATTGGTAATCATCTTAGAGGCAGGGCTTCTGAAAAGCATTAAAAAATCTAATATTCTCAAGATGCAATTATTTTATAGTATAATAATAACCCTAAGCAGGTCTTTAAAAGAGCACAGAACTAATTTATGGAGTAAGTAATCAAGCATTTAGGTTGGTATGCTTACTCCCCAGACCTTAACTCCATTGCATACACCTGGAATAGTTTTAAAATCTGCCTTTTAGAGTATAGAAGGGCTTGTATAGGATGCTTACTCCCCAGACCTTAACTCCATTGCATACACCTGGAATAGTTTTAAAATCTGCCTTTTAGAGTATAGAAGGGCTTGTATAGGGACTCATCAATTATAAGATAGGATGGGTATAGAGTGAGACAGTATTCTATGAGAGAGTGTCAAATATGAATATAAAGCATGCCTAGGAGGATTTAAGCAATAATCAAGGCTAAGGGAGGTCATACCAGCCCAAATCATATAAAGTCAAAAAACTGTCCCAATGAGTTGTTATTTTGGTATGGCTGCCATTTAACCAAGTCCTAATCAAATCATCTGATTCTTGGATTGCTAGAAAGCCATGAGTGGGTACTGTATTTCATACACTCATAGATTTGGATGGGGTTAGGGTCCTATTGCAGAGTATTGAGTTTAGTGCAAAACATGCAAACATTGGGACAGTTGTTTGAGCCACTGTATCACCCAAGCTGAATTGCTTCACCCATGTCCTGATTCTCCCACTTTGATGAGCCCTCCTCCTTCCTCCTCCGTGGATACCTCCATCACTGAACTCTGTGCCCGGATATCCTCTCCTCCCCTCTCTGAAATATCAGAAACCCCTACAGCAGTCAAATCCACTATTTCTTCTGATGGAATTGACACAGTTGCTAGAATGCTTATCTGGTCCTATAATATCACACTCCCCTCGGGCCAACACATTCTCAGCTCCCCCACTTGTGTCCTTCCTGATGTCATTCCTCATCAACCTGCCAATCCCCTCACCAAGTGTTTTTATTGTCACAATCTGGGCCACTACAGAGAGGACTGTCCCACCTATCGCTGCCCACACTGCCACATCTCCGCACCTGGGCACTCTCAATGTCTATGTCTGTCCACCCAGTGTGGTTTTTGCCAGAATTGGGGACACTCTGACTGATTCTGCCCTAGTAGACGTTGTAATAGTTGCAATACCATCAGACATGTGCTTGCTGATTGTCCGGTTGAAAACCTTACCCCAGAACAGGCAACATCCATCTTCACAGGAGGACAGATTTAACCACGGAATTATTTTTTTACTCTGACAGGGGTCTATGCATATTGAGCCAGGGTCTCAATTGTATGACAGGGGTAATGTTACAATTCTCTTCCTGGGCAGTGCTCTTTTCCTTATTTCTTCTTTTCATGCCACGTCTCCCTTCCTGGGGTCCCTTTCTTACACCTATCATCACTATCTTCTTATCTTGGGACCTCTCACATTTACTGTACACGCCCTCTAACCCCTATGCCGTTCCTTGTATTATTGCCAGACAGGGGATATTCTTTGCTTCTCTCTTCTTAGTCATGGACACTTACTCCTCTAGCCAATTCTCTTGCATCAGCTACATACTCCTCTTACTCCTCTTTCCTTCCCTGATATTCCATGACTTTCTACTCTTACTTAGCAGAACGTTCTACCTTGTTCTGCAGTATTCTTTCACTTATTCAGCAGATCTCTTCCTGAGTATATAAGTCCATGAACTTGTACTTATTCACTACTCTTGATCTGGGCAATATATGCATTGTGCCTCCCTTGTCTAGAGTCACTTGCTCCAAGGCCTAACCCACCTTCACCCTTAGTCAACCTTGTCACACCAGAGCTCACCAAGCTCTTGATTACCTCTATAAGTCTATGTCCTACTTTGAAGGGTTCTTTGCTCCTTTACCTTGATCATCTGCAACACTCGTGTAACACTTGGTCAACTGGCATACCACCAATGATGGACCACGAAGAGCACAACCTTTGACCAAAGAAAAAGAAGAACTCCAACCCTTGACAGAGGAGGAGGCATTAGCAGTATACAACATGTTTAATGAAGACAAAGGCACCCTCATAGAGGATGAAGGAGAACACCTCCACCCTATGGAAGATGTGGAAAGTGAGCAGATACTCCCTTTCCAAAGAACAGGAGACTGGGATTGGAACCCTACACTCCAAACATGGGTTCAAGCAGGTGGTGAAAGAGAACCAGGACCTGCTTGGCACAGCTGGGATAATGCCAGTTGGAATAACAATGAGCTTACAAGGACCCAAGATGACTGGGCCACTCATACTCCCATGCCAGAACCACCCCCACCATACCCCCATGAAGAATTCAATGAGCTACCAGAATTGGAGGCAGTTGAGGAAGCACCTCTTCTGGTGTTGATGATAGCCAATCACACAGAAGAAGATTATGAAGATGAAGATGAAGAAGAGGAGGAGGAAGAGGAGGAGGGAGATAAAGAATATTAATCCATGAAGATGTACCATGGATATTTATTCCCACATTCCAGTCTCTATTCTCACCCTTAGGAATCCAAAGACCCCAAAAATGACCTGGGCCTGGATCATCCAACTTATGAAAATTTATGGCAGGCTAGAACTGCAAAAAGAAACTTGGCTGCTATATATAGGAATGGCAGAATGGGCCAAGACAAAGCACCCTAACACCATGGACATGGACACCACCTGGAGTGGTGATACCAACCTCCTGGGATGAGAATAAAAGCATCCAAAAGGAAAAAGAAGATAAGGGCAAGGGCTGTGATTGGTCCAAGTCCATCCAAGGAATGTCTTTGGATGTGTTATGATTCTCTTCCCGGGTAGCACTCTTTTCCTCATCTCTTCTTTTCGTGCTATGTCTCCTTTCCCAGGATCTCTTTGTTATGGTTACCATCACTATCTCCTTATCCTGGGACCCCTCACATTCACTGTACATGCCCTTTAACCCCTACACCATTCCTTGCATTACTACCGGACAGGGGAACTCTTTACTTATCTCTTCTTAGTCATGGACAATTACTCCGTCAGCCGATTCTCTCGTATCTGCTGCGTGTTCCTCTTACTCATCCTTCTTTCCATAATGTTCCATAACCTTCCATTCTTACTCAGCGGAATGTTCTACTTAGTTCTGTCATGTTCGTTCGCTTACTCAGCAGATCTTCTCTCGAGTATATAAGTCCACACATTTGTACTTATTCCACACTCTTGATCTGCACAATACACGTGTTGCATCTCTCTTGTCCTGAGTCACTTGCTCCAAGGCCTAACCCGCCTTTGCCCCTAGTTCACCTTGTCGCACCAGAGCTTGCCAAGCTCTTAATTATCTCTACAAGTCTACGTCCTACTTTGAAGGACTCTTTGCTCATTTACCTCTGCTTGCCTCTATAAGTCTATGTCCTACTTGGAAGGACTCTTTGCTCTCTTTCCTCAACCATCTGTGATGCTCACATAACAAAAGAACAAGAGTGTCCATCTGTCCCTCCTATCCAGGAGCAGGACATCGCCCCGTTAGACATTTCCCACCATAACACCAGGGCTTCTCTGCCCACCCAGACTCTAGCGACGAGGAAAGCCAACCCCTTGACCCCAGCCTCATACCCACATCATTCACACCCACAGTGCCCACCTGACCCTTTGGCATTGGGAGACAATCCACCCCTAGTAACCCAGTACCCCCCAGACCACCTACCCCAATGTCATCTGCCACCCCCAAGTTTAAAGCGGCCCTTCCTGCTGACTTCTCTGGTGATCCCGCGGATTCCATATGCTGGATCAAGGCCATGAGGGCCTACTTCGCTATCAACTCCAAACTCTACTCCACTGATGAGATCAAAATCATGACTACCCTGAACAAGATGAGTAAGGGTAGAGGCATCGATTTCTCCAAGATGTGGTATGATAGAATGTCCAACACTGCCATTGATGCCAAAGAAAAGACCTTCAATAAATTCCCCGAAAACTTTGAAATCACCTTCTACCCCTCTGACATCAAAGCCACCGCCCACTCCAACCTCGCTAAACTCGCCCAAAAGACCTTCCAAGAGGAAGACAGGACCTTCAATGATAGATTCCAGAAATTCATCACCGACTTCCAGAACCTTGCCGCCAAAGCAGGGATCTCAGACGAGACCACCCTCATTGATCACTTCTCTCTTGGGATTGACCAACAAATTGCCACCATGATTCTCTCCATGTCCTCCATCCCTACCACATTACATGAATGGATCAAGAAAGCCAAAACCTTCCACACGCAGAAGATGCGCATCACAGCCATCAGAGGAAGAAAGGGAAACCCATCCTTCTCTACATCCAGGAATCCTCCCCCTCATGACCCAAATGCCACGGATGTTGACGCCATCTCCCTAATCAAGTTAACCCCAGTGGAACAAGCCTGCTGCATCAGGGAGAAACTGTGCTTCAGGTGCCGAAAGCCTGGACACAGTGCCAGTCAACACAACCAGTCCACCCCTCGTCCTCAGAACGTTCGCACCACCAATACTTTCAACCCCATGAACCCCACGCCCCAGCCCAACACCAATCCCACTCCCCCCCCAGTCTCTGCCATTGAAGCATATGTTCAAACCTTGAAGACGCAAGGGAAGGATGAAGCTGAAGTTCTCCAAACCCTGAAACTGTGCTATGAGGACCCCCCAGAGAACGTAGCATCCATAGAACTTGAGGATTTTTAGCTTGGGAAGAACCATTGATATACATACTCTTCCCATATCATGAACCATGTAATAACAGCTCTGCCTAATGAAAGGACCATGCATATTCCCATCAGGCTGTCCAATGGAACACAAATCGTCGAAACCACTGCCCTCGTCGACTGTGGGGCAACAGGAAACTTTATTGATGTCAGTCTCCTCTGTCTTCTTGAGTTACCCCTAGAGAAACTCCCTAAACCCATTGTTGCAAATAACGTCAATGGAACCGCTAACACCAAAGGAACCATCCAGTGGAAGGCGCACACTGATATTCTATTCAAAGAAAGAACAGAAAAACTCAAACTCATGGTTCTCAGCCTTGGACACAGACAAATTATCCTAGGGATGCCCTGGCTGAAGAAATGGAACCCTGCCATCAATTGGAAGAAAAACATGATGACATTACCCGAAATCCCCCTCACAACTGAAACTACCTCAGTCCCTCAACGATACCTTGTGCGCTGGCTAGGCATTGATGCTGATACTAAGATCAACAAACACCTCAGGAAATGTGAGCTGTGGAAGGAGAATGAGTCCATTAACAAGATTACCATCTCCACCCAGATCGCCCAACAAAACACACCTTCAGAAACTCCCATGCCTGACTGGTGTACCAACTTCTCAGATGTATTCTTGGAAGAAACCCATGCCAAATTACTACCTCATCACCATTACAACCACACCATCGACCTTGAACCAACATTTACCCCCCGTATAGCCAAGATCTATCCACTTAACCCAGCTGAGCTGCAAACCTGTAAAGAGTTTGTTGATGAACACCTGAAGATGGGACGGATCGTACCCTCCAAATCTCCCCAAGCTTCCCCATTCTTTTTCATACCCAAAAAAGATGGTTCCCTACGCCCTTGCCAGGACTACCAATATCTTAATTCCCACACCATCCGGAATGTGTACCCTCTGCCGCTTATCCCTGAACTCATTGACAACATGAAGGACACCACCCTCTTCATGAAGTTCAACATCAGATGGGGCTATAACAACATCCGCATTCATGAAGAAGACCAATGGAAAGCTGCCTTCATCACACCCCTGGGACTTTTCGAACCAACAGTGATGTTCTTTGGGTTCTGCAATGCACTGTCTACATTCCAGGCCTTCATGAACCACATCTTCACCGACATGATAGCTGAAAAGTGGCTGAAAATTTATATGGATGACATTGGTATCCACACCAAAGATGACCTTGCCCTCCACCATGAATGGACTCACCGTGTTCTTCAACGACTACGAGAACATGGACTCTCCCTCAAGATCTCCAAATATCGGAATTGCTAGTTCCAACCAGGTGCAGAGGCAACAGTGAAGGGATGAACCAGTGAGGGAGAATACTCACTTGGTGCTTGATACTCTTGCAAGTAGATTGAGGAGCTATCACTCAATTGTAGGAGTTGAGAGCTTAGTATTTTGGGTCATAAGGACCCAGCTTATATACATCCAAAGTATTGTTTGTATGAGTGGATGAATCTATCAGTAAAGGGTGAAAGAGTCCCAGGAAAGAGCCCATGATGAAAGAGAGAGAACATATTGTGCAATAGTAGCACAATATGAGGTCAGAATGGTAAGTAATCGCACTAGATTGTAAGTATATGGTGTGAGATAATGAAATATGACATCATTGATAAGAATAGAATATGATGTCATAATGATCAACAAAGAATGGTATGAAATGGTACCATAATGGTGTGACTGATATAATCATGTCAGTCACACTCATCCTAATAAGTATAGGAGAAATACATCTAATGAATGTCAGTCACGCTCATTAGTGTCAGTCAGGACACTATAGTAAGTAATAAGCATGAAGAGCGAACTAGACATTACTATGTCTTTTTCCAACACCAAATGCATCTTCGATGCCCCACGAATAGAGTTCCTAGGTATGATAATTGGTCAAGGGAAAGTTGAGATGGATCCAAAGAAACTGGACACTATCAGATCCTGGAAACCCCCCACTTCCGTCAAAGCCATACAATCCTTCACAGGATTTGCCAACTTCTACCGCAAATTCATACCAAACTTCTCAAACATTGTCGCACCCCTTAATCTCCTCACTTGAAAGAACAAGCCCTGAGTTTGGACTAGACTACAACAAAACACCTTTGACACGCTCAAACAAATATTCTCCTCTGCCCCAGTCCTCCTAATCCCTGATGTCACCCGTCACTTCACTGTTATGACAGACGCCTCCCTCCTCGCTGCTGGAGCTGTACTTATGCAGACTGATGACAATGGAGACCATCACCCCTGTGCTTACTTCTTCAAAACCTTTGCACCAGCCGAACGAAACTATGATATCTATGACCAAGAACTCCTCACTGTCATCTTGGCTCTAGATGAGTGGCAGCAATACCTTCGAGGCACCACCCATCTGGTCACCATTATCACCGATCACAAAAACCTGTCTTACATTAAAGATCCCAGAAAACTATCCCGCTGACAAGCTCGTTGGCCCTTGTTTTTACAGGACTTTGATATCCACTGGCAGATCACACCTGGTACATGGATGGCACCTGCTGACGCCCTTTCTCAAAAGGACCTCATTGATACTGCTGACGACAATGTTGATGTTGCCATTGTCCCAGACCTGGTGGTCATCCAAGCTCTTGACCTCTCCCTTGCGCATCATATCCAGTCCTCCTCCTCCTCCGATCCCCTTCTTTTAAAAGCGATCCAAGCTGTGCAGGATGGCTCCCCTCTATTCCCTCATTCTGCCCTCGCTGACTGGACCTTTGAGGATGGCCACCTCTACTTTAAAGGACAGATGTACATACCACCAGCAGCCCATCACTCCCTTGTTCACTCCTTACACGAATCCCCCACCTCTGGACATGCAGGGCGCTTCCGCACCAAGGCCATCATCGAACATGACTTCTGGTGACCTGGTTTGTCCTCCTTTGTCAATGCCTTTGTCTCAGGCTGCACCACATGCCAGCAGAACAAAGTAAACCATCATCCCACATGTCCTCCCTTGTCTCCCATCCCCTCTTCCTCATCCCTCCCATTCCAACAGCTCTCTGTTGACCTCATCACCGATCTCCCCCCGTCCGCCGGTCATGATTCCTTGATGGTCATGGTCGACCACAGCCTTACAAAGGGGGTAATCCTCACTCCTTGTTCCAAAAACATCGACGCTGCCAGCATCATCCAACTTTTTCTTTCCCATGTCTTTAAACACTTCGGTCTCCATGATTCCCTTATCTCTGACAGAGGTCCACAGTTCGCCTCTGCATTCACTTGAGAACTTGCACGATTACTCCACTATGATGTTCGCCTCTCAACCGCCTATCACCCCCAAACTGATGGGCAAACTGAACAAGCCAACCAAGAAATCAAAACTTATCTCCAAATCTTCTGTGCCAACAACCCCCAGAAATGGATGGAACTCCTCACCACAGCCGAATTCCACCACAACTCCATTTCTCATAGTTCCACAAAGGTCTCTCCCTTCTCTCTCATGCTAGGATTCAAACCCCACTCCTACCCTCCACTCAGAAAAACATTCCTCCCCATGCTGGAAAACCACCTATCTTCTTTGGAAGAAGCTCAAAAGGAAGCCCTTGCAGCACATGATTCTGCCCGATGGATCATGACCAAGTGCTCCTCTCAGAGATTCACTCCATGGAAAGTTGGAGATAAAGTGTGGTTAGAAGCTACTCATCTCCACCTTCACTACCCTTCTAAGAAACTCGCTCCTAAATGCCACGGTCCATTTGAAATTACCCAAGTACTATCCCCCCTTACTTGCCATCTATGCCTACCTCCCACATGGAAAGTCCATGATGTCTTCCATGCCACCCTCCTTTCCCCTTATCAAGAAACCAACACACATGGACCCAACTTCTCCTGACCTCCTCCTGACATGATTGATGCCGAAGAAGAGTACAAAATTGATCAGATTGTAGCTCACCATGGCAACAGCAAAAACTGCTGGTACCTGACCGCATGGAAAGGCTATCCATCATCGGAAAACACCTGGGAACCCAAGTCCAATCTCTGACACACTCCACTTCTACTTAAAGCATATAAGAAACTATGAAACCTACAGTAAAATCCCAGTAAATGATCCACAACCTCTTCTTCCTTGACTCCCCAGAATATGTCTTTCCTATCATCATCTCTCTCCTCCTCCTCTCTGTCTTCACCCAACAACTCCCCAATTCATACCAGGCCTGTGCAGCCTACCTGTCTACCCATCTTTTACACACACATTCTCTACACCACTATCCTCACAAATCCCATCCTCATGCGTGAAATTGAAGAAATGCCCCTCTTCATTGAGGACACCATATCTCAGGAACTCGTACGCCTCTTTCATGACACCACCATGGCACAGAACTACCACTTCCTCTCTGCCCCCTCAGACCTACCTGCTGAATACAGCGTTCCTTTTAGACTCACTCTTGCCCACATTCCTGAATGTACCTTATCCCTTCTTCACCTTCATGGTTTTCATACTTTCATAACCTGTATTTCCCCCATTCTCATTTACCCCACCTTTCGTCGTATCTTTTTTACTATGACCATGGGAGAAAGAGACCATTACATCACCCAAGCCAAATTACTTCACCCTTGTCCTGACTCTTCCCCTTTGATGATTCCCTCTCCGTCCTCCTCTGTAAACACCTCCATCACCAAACTCCGTGCCCGGATTTCCTCTTCTCCCCTCTCGGAAACATCAGAAACCCCTATGGCATTCGAATCCACTATCTCTTCTGATGGAATTGACATAGACGCCAGAACGCTTATCCAGTCTTACAACATCACACTCCCCTTGGGCCAACACATTCTCAGTTCCCCCACTCGTGTCCTTCCAGATGTCATTCCTCGTCAACCTGCCAACCCCCTCACCAAGTGTTTTCATTGCCACAATCTGGGCCACTACAGAGAGGACTGTCCCATCTACCACTGCCCACACTGTCATGTCTCCGCACCTGGGCACTCTCAACGTCTATGTCTGCCCACCAAGTGTGGTTTTTGCCAGAATTGGGGACACTCTGACCGATTCTGCCCTAGCAGACGTTGTAATAGTTGCAATACCATCAGACATGTGCTTGCTGATTGTCTGGTTGAAAACCTTACCCCAGAACAGGCAATGTCCATCTTCACAGGAGGACATGTTTAACCATGGAATCATCTCTTTACTCTGACAGGGCTCTATGCATATTGAGCCTGGGTCTCAATTGTACGATGGGGGTAATGTTACAATTCTCTTCCTGGGTAGCGCTCTTTTCCTCATCTCTTCTTTTTGTGCTACATCTTCTTTCCTGGGATCCCTTTGTTATGCTTACCATCACTATCTCCTTATCCTGGGACCCCTCACATTCACCATACACACCCTTTAACCCCTATGCCATTCCTTGCATTACTACTGGACAGGGGGTACTCTTGCTTATCTCTTCTTAGTCATGGACGATTACTCCTTCAGCCAATTCTCTCATATCTGCTGTGTGCTCCTCTTACTCATCCTTCTTTCCATAATGTTCCATGACCTTCCATTCCTACTCAGCAGAACATTCTACTTAGTTCTGTCATGTTCTTTTGATTACTCAGCAGATCTCCTCTCGAGTATATAAGTCCACACATTTGTACTTATTCCACACTCTTGATCTGCACAATACATGCATCACATCTCTCTTGTCTTGAGTTACCTGCTCCAAGGTCTAACCCGCCTTTGCCCCTAGTTCACCTTGCCGCACCAGAGCTCGTCAAGCTCTTGACTATCTCTACAAGTCTATGTCCTACTTTGAAGGATTCTTTGCTCATTTACCTCTGCTTCCCTCTATAAGTCTACATCCTACTTCAAAGGACTCTTTGCTCTCTTTCCTTGATTGTCTGTGACACTTGCGTAACAGGATGAGGCAAGGGCCTGGTTCAAAGATTACAAAAACCTGGCTGTGAAGTTGGGAAAAGCCTAGGCTTGAGGCACCAATCTGGGTGTGCCGAGGGCCATAAGAGCTACAATGTCCTGTCCATAGAAGAAATTGAAGAAAGTGAGGATTCCACAGATAATAAAAATATTGCAAACTTCTATCAGAGGTTCATCAAAGATTATGCAAAGGTGGCTAGATCCCTTCATAACCTCACAAAGAAGGAAAACCCGTTCTGTTGGGAAGAACCCCAACAAGTAGTGTTTGACATGCTCAAACTCCACTTCACCATGGCACCAATTCTGGCATTCCCAGACATAGACTGTATCTTCCACCTCGAAAGCAACACAAGCAATTACGCTACAGGGGCAGTTCTATGTTATGCAAGCGTCACAGACAGTTGAGGAAGAAGAGCAAAGAGTCCTTCAAAGTAGGATGTAGACTTGTAGAAGTAATCAAGAGCTTGGTGAACTCTGGTGCAACAAAGTAGACTGAGGGCGAAGGTGGGTTAGGCCTTGGAGCAAGTGACTCAAGACAGAAGAGATGCAACGTGTGTATTGCGCAGATCAAGAGTACAGAATAAGTACAAGTACATGAACTTATATACTTCAGAAGAGATCTGCTGAGTAAGCGAAAGAACATGGCAGAACAAGGTAGAACGTTCTGCTGAGTAAGAACAGAACATCATGGAATATCATGGAAAAGAGAATGAGTAAGAGGAGTATGCAACCGATACAAGAGAATCGACTGGAGGAGTAATCGTCCATGACTAAGAAGAGATAAGCAAAGAGTATCCCCTGTCCAGCAATAATACTAGGAATGGCATAGGGGTTAGAGAGCGCGTACAGTGAATGTGAGGGATCCCAGGATAAGAAGATAGTGATGGTAAGCATAAGAAAGGGACCCCGGGAAAGGAGATGTGGCACAAAAAGAAGAGATGAGAAAAAGAGCGCTACCCAGGAAGAGAATGGTAACATTCTATCTATAGAAAAGGAAGGTGTATGGCACCCTGTTGCCTTCTCTTCCCACTCCATGATGCCACAGGAACAGAACTACCTGATTGCAGATAAAGAGATGCTCTCGGTAATCCAAGCCCTGGAACAGTGGCGCCACTATCTGGAAGGTGCTAGATACCAATCTGAAATATGGAATGACCATGCAAATTTGCAATGGTTCATGCAAAGGCAGGACCTTAACCAATGACAAGTGCACTGGGCACAATACTTATCTAGATGTTATGGTCCCACCTCAGGGACTACACATTTAATGGACTTAACCAATTTTTCTCTTTTTCATCTTATCTTAACTGATCATTTCAGACTTCAAACCATGAGGAGAATCTCCACGAGAACTCACTTATCTCACAACCTTTACCATTTCACAAAACATGTGTTTGCCTCATAGCAAACCTTGTTTCATTAAACTTAACTTTATTCCTGACAGTTCATTTCCATGCTGTGCATGGCTATGCTGCCACACACATGCACATCACACATGTTATGCTTCTCTTCCATTCTGCCACCACCATGTGGTTGCATCATGTCTTTAATCTCTGTTATGCTTGCCCTAAACAGTATTGGTAGATTTGGTACAAACATGTACATACCTTATGATAGTATATAAGAGCCAAGGAATCAACTGGCAACCCCAGTCTGATTCTCTTGGAGTTTCCCTCTAAAGCAGAGTGCTAGCCGCTTTAGAAGTGTTTCACTAGATTTAACACAGTCTGGTGTTACAAACCTGGACCATCCATGGGAAAACCCAATGCACTCTCTAGACGAGAAGATCATGCAGAGGGAATAGAAGATGACAATAAAGGAGTTGTTGTCATTACCCTAGACAAGATTAGGATGACCATCTTGATCATGGATGAAGGGGACTCACTAAAACAAAAAAAAATTAATTCCACTTGCCTACTGTCAGAAGCTGACATTCAAAGGCTATGCAAAAAGAACGCCATTTGCAAAGAATGTGATAGCACACTCACGGATAATTTGGACAGACTTTACATGCCCAAGAGTAACCTATTATAGATGGAAGTCATCCAAAAGCACCACAACTCCCTGGTAGCTGGACACCCAGGCTACAAGAAGATGTTAGATTTGTTGCAGTGCAACTACTACTGGCCCAGAATGGCCACAACAGTCAAAGAATACATTGCTAGATGTGACACATGTCAAAGATTCAAGGGATCTAACATGGCCCCAGCAGGCCTTCTACACCCACTTGAAACCCCATTATTACCATGGGAACATATCTCAGCTGACTTCATCACAGACCTTCCCCTCTCCCACGGCTTTGACACAATCTTGATGGTTGTTGATCAGTTCTCAAAAGAAGTAGAATTAACCCCTTGCACAAAAACATGTTCAGCCCTGGATATGGCCAAGTTATTCATGCACAATGTGTGGAAGCATCACGGACTTCCACACTCCATTACTTCAGACTGAGGCCCACAATTTGCTGCACAAGTCATGCAGGAAATTAACAAAGCCCTTGGTATCTCCACTAATTTATCAACATCTTTCCACCCCCAGATGGATGGTCAGACTGAAATAGTAAACAAAGAAGTTCAGAAGTTCCTATGGATCTACTGCTTTGAAAAACAAGATCAATGGGCTCACTGGCTTGCCATTGCCCAGTTCTCTATAAACAGTAAAAAACACACATTGACCAAGGTTGCACCCTTCAAAACAACATGGTCTTATGTACCTCACATGGGAATTGAACCCTTGCCTGTGAATAAGGCACCAGCTGCCAAGGATTTCACATTCGAAATGAAAGGCACACTGGAAAGCATGAGAAAGAATTTGGAAAAGGCAAAAGAGCAGATGAAGCTCAATGCTGACAAACACTGTTCGGCAGTGCCAGACTATACCATTGGCTAACAAGTTTGGCTTGCTACCAAGAACCTGCGATTGACCTGTGCTTCTCACAAACTCACAGCTTGGCAGGGCCCAATGCCATAAAACTGAAACTGCCAAGATCCCTACAGATCCACCCCATTGTCAATGTCTCATAGGTTAAACTCTACCTTGGTCCTCTGCTAGGGCAAACTCCATACCAGCCTGGACCAGTTTACATGACTGAAGACAGGGATAATGAATGGGAGGTGGACCACATTGTGGATTCTCACCTAAAAAATAAAAAACTTGAATATCTCATTCATTGGAGAGGCTATGATGACTTGGATTGTACATGGGAACCCAAGTCTAATCTTGGAAACACGAAAGATGCTATCCATGATTTCCATGAATCCCACTCCTCCGCCCCATGCATTCTCTCCATTGATCCAGCAGACTTCCTTCTGCTCTTTCAAAAGCGGCCAGAGCCATTTACTGAAATCAATCCATGCCGCCTTCCTTTTGATCACCTGGAAGTCAATCTTTAGAAGGGGGGTAGTGTTACAGTCCCACCCTTAGGGACTATATTTAAATGGACTTAGTCAATTTTTCTCTTTTCATCTTATCTAATCATTTCAGACTTTGAACCATGAGGAGATTCTCTATGAGAACTCACTTATCTCACGACCTTCACCATTTCACAAACATGTGTTTGCCTCATGGCAAAATCTTGTCCTATAACACTTAACCTTATTTCTTGACAGTTCATTTCCATGCTGTGCATGGCTATGCTGCCACACACATGTGCATCACACATGTTCCATGCTTCCCTTCCATTCTGCCACTGCCATGCGGTTGCATCATGTTATTAATCTCCACTATGCCTGCCCTAAACAGTATCAGTAGATTTGATACCAACATGTGCATACAATATGATAGTATATAAAGACCAAGGAATCAACTGGCATCCCCAGTCTGATTCTCTTGGAGTTTCCCTCTAAAGCAGACTCAATCCCTTCCCTTCACTTTCCAAGTGGTCCAAGCAGTCTTCTGAGATAACCTAGAGTGCCAGCTGCTTTAGAAGTGTTTCAGTCTGGAAAGAGAGGGTCTTGCATGGGGTCCTAATGTAGAGTCCAGGGTGCCTTGTCATAGTGCAGGTCCTGGAGGTTGGTTTGTACTGTGGCTGGTTTGTGTCTGACAAATGATCAGGGGTGGTTTGGGTGGAAGGATTGCTTGTGTCCAGAGTTCATCAGTTGGGAAGTAGGACATTGAGTTGGATGTTGGTCAGGGGCACATTGCATCTTGATCTTGATCCATCTTGCAGATGTGAGGGAGCCCATACAGAGGCTGTTTTCAGCTTCTACAGTGTGGAGCCAGTGAGGGTCTTCTAGTGGAGAATCAATTGACAGGAAGGGGATGAGAATTGCATAGCTGTGGTCCTTGATATCTGCAGGTATCCCTAGTTTTTCAAGGGAGTTAGTTTTGTTGGCATCTAGATGGAGCCAACAAACTGAGTCAGTTGATTCAAACTCTAAGATAATGCCACCATTTTTGAGTCATATGATGGCTTTGATGGTCAGGGCAGGGGCATTGTTGTTCCTAATCTTGTCAAAGATGGCCTTGAGTTTGTCAGCAATAACAGACATAGGTTGATCTGGGGAGTGAAGGGCATGTCTGTGTTCAGGATCTATGAGTATCTGACATTCTTTTATGGTGGCTCTAGTTAGTGCCATGGTAGCAGAGTGTGGGAGAGATATGGAGGGGAGAGAGGATGTTGGAGATTTTACTGCATCACTATAGGATCTTTGGGATGACTGATTTGTCTGGGGAATGTGGGCTAGGTCCGACAGTAGGGACTTAATACAGTATCAGTGGCTGAGGTGACTTTATTGGCCATGGAAGTCATTGCTGTGCCATTAAGAGCATTGGTAGTGATAACAGTAGAGTGGATGGTAGAGAAGGATTCTATGTTGGCACTGAGTGATTCATTGGCCTGAAGGAAGGTGGCCATCTGGGGAGCTATTGTGGCAATAACGAGTTTACCAAGTTCAGTGGGAAGTGTGGTAGATATTTGTGAGGACACTGCCTCTGCGACTCTGGATGAAGTTTCCTTCTCTAGGAGGAAAGCCACAGCTCTTATTGACTCTACAGTTGGTCATGGGATTCCCAGTAGCTGCATGATATGAAGCAGAGTGGATGACAGATGTTCAATGGTGAAAGATTCACCCACCAAACAGAGTAAATTTTTTGAGAGGTATCTAGCACCACAATCTGCATCTTTAACCTTATAGTCCTGGCTAATGATTTCCTCCTTTGTCAGGGAGGTGAGTTGTGTTGAGTTATGTGTGCCTCTTGTAGTTGACATTGTGGGAGTTGGTGTCCTGGAGCCAGGCATTGATCCTGGGAGGTTTCTCCCACCCATTGGGTTCATGGTGGGAGCCCGCAATTCAACAGAAGGGCAGGAGGAGGTTTGGTGGGTTGTTGGGCTTGGGCCGCTATCAATATTGCTTCTTCACCGAAAATTTTTTCGGGGTCCTGGTGGGGGTGCCACATAGTACGGAGGAAAGAAGCTCGTTTGCGGAATGTTTTTGGGTGAGTACTCTGTCTCCCCAGTTGTCCAGCGTCTCATCATTGCATCCGCATCATGGTACTGCTCTGCTCTAGCTTAACCGTGGTTCTCGCAGCCTTCTCTCTGCTCGGATCGTCTCTGGCCGCCCCACTCATTGATAAGCTGAGGAGCCTCAGTCCGAGTGCTCATGACCTTTCGGAGCAGTTGGCCCCCGCCGCACCTAGGTTCGTCGTCTACAGTGATGCCTGGGTCGACCCCTTCCTGACTCTTGGAGACCTCAAAGTTAGTAGGCGTTCACGCACATCACCCTTGCTGACGCCACATTGATGCAGGGGTACAATGTCTAGTGAGTGACTGTCACATAGTGTGGATACAGCACAACCGATCAAACTCTAGCGCTCTGTCATTCTACCTAACATCTGGGTCAACCGATATGGCTGAGGCATGGCAAGAGTTCGCACACAACCAACGTACTAGCTGCTTGGAGGAGTACAAAAGAGCAGAAATCTCGATGATCGTGTCTGCATTCGGCTCTACCGACACACCGACTTCTTCGGGAATTGATCCCGTTGCTATGGTCCATGAGCTGGCCTCCTGGGTGCGCAAACATAGCCTTCATGGAGACTTTCATGGAATTGTCATTGATTATGAAGTACTGATTCAATTCGCTCTTGATGGTAAAACGGTAAACTGATGAGATCTGACTGGGGGCGCTAGGATTTCGGTGCATTCAACAATGAAGGTACCGCGGAGTCGTGGCTCATCACCCTGACTCAGCAACTCCGCACGAAGCTTCCTCAGAGAGAATATGTTCTCAGTCATGCCCGTGAGTTATTGACTTTGTATATGTAAGATAAGATCTAAAATTCGCCCCCAGCCGTCGCCCCCTGGTTTTCTCCAAATATATGGAACGGAGGAGGATATTTGAAAGTCCACAAGAGGGTCGGGTATCTGATCGATTGGGTAGGTTATAAAACTTTCTATACAGGATATTTTACTAACGACTCGGTTCAGTACAACGTTCAGGTGTGCCCAGTTAGCCGTCTCTCACAGGAATACACTGACGAGCATGTTTGATTATTAATTTCTAGTTCTATAATCGTAAGTGTGTGGTTCGGTGTCGCCGGTTGACGAGCTCAAATCGTGTCCAGAGGGAACAGCAGAGTACACGAGTTGCTATGGCCTCATCCATGCGTCCTCTTCGACTTGGCCCGAATCCGCTCTTTTCCAGATCTCGGCTAATGGAGTCGACCTGGACAAGCTTGTGATTGGTAAGCCGGGCAGGTCGGTGGGCGTCAACAATGGATACATGTCCCTCGGAAGGCTTGCTTGGTGTGTTTCCAAGCACATGACGCTGGGTGGGGTAAGTTGGATTTTCTTCACCTCGTGAAATGGAAATTCAGGAGCACATTTTACTTATCAAAGTGTTGTGTTGATACCAAAGTGGAGTAGCACGTCGTTGCAAAGGAAACTGTCCAAGTCGCTGTCACATGCTTCATAATTGAGCGGGGTTAGAAGACATGACGTGCGATTGCCCACAGCATAGCAGGAACCAAATGAGGTGCTGGCCTGAATTAGTGGTCAAGCAAGGGCAGACCTTTCCCAGGTCACAAGAAACCATGGTATGATTCAGCATCGACTTCGGTCATTGTATACACATAGCATCATCCACAGGAACTCTGGTTGGTAACACATACTAGTACAGTCATTCTCCATCACCTTGACGCAACAAATTCAGATCTGAGAAAGGCTTGCGGGCACAAGCCACGTCTACGCTTTCGTGGACATTTCGCTCTCGGAGAGGTAATCCTCGAGAACGTCAGACCAAGCATAGAAAGACTTGGAAGCCTTGCCAGCCTTCGCAACTGGGCGCTCAGGTACACTTGAGACAGGCACATTGTAGAACCACTTCGTACTGTACAATAGCGTGCAAAAGTTACTCTCATGTGACATGCGAAGGAATTCAAACAATACTCACTTCAATATGTTATCTTTCAAATGGTATGGATGATGAGATAAGCAGTGGACTACTGAAATATGAAGGAGACTTACCGGTGATGACCTCGTTCGTGTAGCTATTCTGAATGAACAAATGAAAGGGTGACCGGACACACTGAGGACGAACTTACACCCTCGATGCTAGCGATGACCATGCCCTTGCCCCCTGGACCAGCAGAGCTTCCATGAGAGGTGGAGATGTCGAGTGGAGATCCGTCGTTGATGACAAAAAACCTTCGTGGCAGCTAGTCAAGGACCACATGTTGCCACCATCCTGGCGCGCACATACCTGAGAGTTTGACGTCGATAGTCGTGGCTATGCTCCTTCCCCCATTGGACATGGGTGTCAGAAACGACAGTGTCCTCAGGATAAGGATTTGCAGGGTCTGGAATAATTACCGCGCCGGGGGTAAGCAAATTGAATTGGGCCCAGTCTGGCGGTATGGTCAGTGACTCCGAGAGCGCATAGGCAGCCAACAAACCCGATTGGATGTCCAGAACAACGGCCGTTTTATAGACGTCAGGGCGGACGAACCACATAAAGGCGTCGTAGAGTGCGTCTGCATAGCTCCTGAGCACGAGGCTATTAGCGAACTTCATGAGAGTCCACACTTCGATCACTTCGAAATTCAGCGGATCCGATCTATTCCTCTCGATAGTCCCAATCCATTCCAAATAGTCGGCATACGTGGCATCGGTATTGGTAAGCTTCGACTTGTCACCACCGCCTGATGTCACAGCGAGAAACTGAAAGTACTCAGAAAACTTTTTATATTGGGCCTGGCTCTTGACCGACTCGTCAAATTCCCCACGCGAAGGAATGCCATTAAACATGGCTTTCACATCGGCATCGAACATTCTGTTCACTTCTGGGTCCTCATTCGAAGCCCAGACTTGCTGTTGGAGGCCATATTAGAAAACTAGTCAGGTAAACAGGCTAATCTTACTAAGGGGTACCGAGCTCCGTAGTCAACATTATTAATGATGTGTGATCCATAATCACGGAAAAAAATCTTGTATTTTTCCACAGTGGTTGCGTTCGATGAATCGAATGGAATCGGGATCCCATCAAGTCCTGCAAGGAGGGGTGCCTCTACAAGAGACTTCGCAAGGTCCCGGCGAGCGGCGGCATACGATCCCTCCATGTAACTGAAGAACGCATACTGCTGACTTTCACGAAAAAAATTCCGGGCTGCGTGCATCGCCGAAGTCGATCCTGAGATAGCCCAGTAGCGGAGAGGGTAAGAGGGATCTCCACTGAACGCGCTTTCAGCTTCCCTGCCATTGGGGAATGTGACAAGTTCGCCTTGAACAATCTGTTTGTCGGTCACCACGGTGACATCCAATGGAACGCTGTAGGTTACTCCGTCTGGTCGACACAAGATGCAAATTGGTGACGAGGCAATCCAAATAGTGTAAGAAACACCCACCAATTACAACGTCATGAACATTGTTGAAGTTGATTGAAAGCAGACGTCTCGTCCTGATTACATAGTTGTTGACCTTGTAGATCATCGTCAGCGGTGATACAATGACAACACACAAGAGGTACGTACTACATTGATATCAAAAGGGGTGGCATCAATAAGATTGAGCGCATAGCCAAGGTGGTCAACAGCGGGGAGGTCCATAACGTGGAATCTGGGGTGAATTAGAGGCTGGGTGAGATGCATATTAAATAGAGACTCTAGAATACGGTGGGAAATCCAGGACCCGATGTTTGTTTCATGAAGTTGTACACACCGAGACAGTTATGGGCAGGACCAGCTACTTGATTAAATCGAAACTGAGCGTGAGACTTGTCATGATCTCAGATCGGGATACGGGGTAGCTCCTCGGGGTTAGTCAATAAAAATTTATTATTAGTAATTGAACGTGAGCGGGAAGGCACCGACGAGTAAGGTTTCTTTCAATGTTTCATATCGACTAAATAGCCACCTGGCGGCGGCGGCACCTTTTTCGACGCAAGTTGGTGTCAATATAACTTGAAGAAAACAGAGACTCTATTCCGATTTTCAAACCTCGCAATTGTAATGCACATCGCCGACGTGGTACTCGTAAGGGGGTCATCTAGGAGAGATATCATAGAAAATGCTGATCTAATGACGTGTGGTATGTTCATGTCAGTGCACATGCCTTTTTGTAGGGGAAAAATCAAATTTAGGTTCGAAATGCAGTCCTTGAAGTTTGGTAGGACTAGATGGTCGAAGTTCGGGTCCAGTGATGGGTAGATATACTCCCGGGTGCCGGGAGTCTTACCTGTGAAAGGAGACAACGTAGATATAAGGAGTGAATGCTCCAGTTGAGTGAGTACGAAACTGGTGGAAAGAAGGAGCGGACGGGACGCTCAAGTGAACACGTCGACGCCCATAAAAGGAAATGTAGGTAATGTAGGTAAGTAGCAATGAGTAAGTTGTTCGTAGCGACGCATTGGTAGTGGTGACAATGGGTAAAGTGGGATGTACAGTGCTGGTGAACAATGGCTTACAAGCGCATGTACTAGATGTCGTCTGGACGAGTTGTTTGGCTTCCGATCAGGCTGGTTCCGCGCTGGGGGATGGTAGGAGTGTCAGAGGTCCGGGCTGGGAGACGCCGGAGTAGTCTGTCGCGTTGCTCGGGGCTTTGGCCCACATTTTCTCTCTCTCGTACATAAACCAGATACGCCCCCTCACGACTCCCTTGTCAATCCGGCCACAACTCTAACAATACAACTATCCGCTATACATGCAATATGGGTGACCTTGGAGAGGCTATATGATATCATTGTGTCGCTAAAATCACCTGATTCATGAGGTGTGTGGATCAATTCAATCTGTCTAGGCCAATTTTCACCTCCGGGTGCTCACTAGTTATCGTTGAAGTATAAAAGACAGAGGAATAACTTTGCGTGAGTACGTTGCCTCCCACTGGCAGTTGTCTAGCGTCTCATCCTCGCGTCCGCGTCATAGCGATGTTCCGCTCTGACTTGACCAACTCTTCCTGCTCTTTCTCTATTCGGATCGTACCTGACTGTCTCGCTCGTAGATGATGAGGAATACCGCTTCAGTCTTGCTCTTGGTCGTGACGGTAAATTGAGGTTTGACTGGGAGTTCTAGGATTTCGGTGTATTCAACAGCAAAGGCAGCACGGAGCCGTGGCTCATCACTCTGGCTCAGCAACTCCGCACGAAGCTTCTTCAATACTCTCAGTCATACACATGAGTTATTGACTTCGCGTGTGCTGGACAAGATCTGAGATACACCCCGCAACCGTCGCCCCCTGGTTTTCTCCACACATCTAGAATGGTGGAGGATATATGGAAGTTCACGAGAGGGTTGGCTACCTGATCGATTGGGTGAGTTATGAAACTTTCTGCAGGGAATACTTGGCTAATAACTCGGTTCAGTACAATGTTCAAGTATGCCCAGTTAACTGTCGCTCGCAGGGATACACTGGCGAGCATGTTTGGTTATGGATTTCTATCTAGTTCTATAACCGTAAGTGGGTGGTCGATTGTCGCCAGTTGACAAGTTCAAGTTGTGTGCATAGAGGGAACGACGGAGTATACAAATTACTATGGTCTTATCTGGCATGCGTCCTCGTCGGGTTGGCCCGAATCCGCTTTTTTCCAGATCTCAGCTAATGGAGTCGACATGTACAAGCTTACGATCGGTAAGCTAGGCAGGTCGGTGGACGTCAAGGACGGCTACATGCCCCTCGGAAAGGTATGTTTTTTTGGTTTACTCCCGCCCGTGATATCTGAACCATGAATAGTCACGCACAGACATTGTAAGCCCATAGATCCCCCGGGCACATGACGCCTGGTGGGGTAGGTTTCCCTTTTCGTCGTCTAATGAGATGGGAAGTTACAGAGGACTTCTTACTGATGCTGGTACCCTTAATCGCCATCTGCATGGATCACCGCCGTTCGTGGCAACACCTTCTCAGAAATCCATGGCGCAACTTTTGCGCAACTCTCAGAATTAATCATTGGCTCTACACTATAGTTCTGGATCAAATTACAGCGTATACATGCATACCCTTTGGCCGCATGAACGTTACTTCACTCAGTCAAGAAATCTGACGCAGTGATATGTCACAAGAAACATGCGCACACGATATAGCATCGACAAGAATCATTGATACAATACACATCATTCGGAAGGATTCTTGGCAATGGATACCAATGTATGTAGTCATTCTCCGTCATATTAGCAATCTCGAAGCTAGCTCACAATTCCACCTTGACTTCACACATTCAGATCTGAGGACAGTTTGCACATCGAGACCGCGTTTACGCTTTCGCGGAGGTTTCGGACTCGGAGAGGTAGTCCTTGAGAACATCAGACCAATAGTAGAAGGGTTTGGAAGCCCTGCCCGGGGTTGCAAGTCGGGTGACAGGTATGTTGCTGACAGGAGCCTTATAGAACCACCTCGTACTGTTTCAAGAGTGTTAGGAAATTACATCCATGCGAGGGCATCGAAACACTACTCACTTCCGTATGTTATCTTTCCAGGTACGGATGGTAAGAAGGGTCAATTGAAAGATGAACGAGGCTCACCAGTGACGACGTCGTTTGTGTAGCTGTACTAGACGAACAAATGAAACGATGTTCGAACACCTTTGTTTAGGATGAGCTTACATTCTCGAATGTGACCACGGCTCGACCAAAGCTCTGTGGACCCGCCATGCTTCCATGAGAGGTAGAGAAGTCGATCGGAGACCCGTCATTGATGACGAAAAACCTTGATAGTGGCTAGTCGGGGAGCACAAATTGCCAATATCTTGCGAACCTACCTGAGAGTTTGACGTTGGTAGTCATGGCTATACTCCTTCCCCCATTGCACATAGGTGTCGGAAGCGACGGTATTCCAAAGGGGATAAGGATTGGCAGGGTCCGGACGAATTACCGCGCTGGGGGTAAGTAAATTAAATGCGGCCCAATCTGAATATATGGTCAGTGATGCCACAAGTACATGAAGAGCTAGCAAACCCGATTGAATGTCCAGAGAAACAGCCGTTTTATAGACGACAGGGTGGCCAACGATCCACATGAAGGCGTCATAGAGTGGGTCCGCATAGCTCCTCAGCACGGGACTGTCAGTGAGCTTCATAAGGGACCACACTTCGATGACTTGGAAACTCAGCAGGGCCGGACTGTTCTTCTGGATAGTCTTGATCCATTCCTCGTAGTCAGCATACGTGCCATCGGTACTGGCAAGCTTCGAGCGGTCCCCGCCACCCGATATAGTAAGGAGATATTGGGAGGAGTTGGAGAATATTTTGTACTGGTCCTGTTTCTTGACCGATGCGTCGAATTCCCCGCCCGATGGAATGCCATTAAACTGGGCGTTGACATTGGTGTTGAACATACTGCTAACTGCCGGGGTCTCATTTGAAGCCCAGACTTTCTGTTGGAGACGATGTTAGTAGAATACTCTAGTACACAGGTTAATCGTACAAGGGGGTATCGAGCTCCGTAATTGACATTGTGAATGATGTGCGACCCATAAACACGGAAAAAAGTTTTGTATTTTTCCACAGTGGCTGCGTTCGATGAATTGAACGGAATCGGGATCCCATCAAGTCCTGCAAGGAGGGGTGCCTCTACGAGAGAATTTGCATAGTCCCTGCAAGCGGTATACGATTCCTCCGTGTAATTGAAGAACGCATACTGGTGGTCTTCAAGGAATGACTGCCATGCGGCGAGGGCTACTGATGTCGACCCTGAGACAGCGAAGTATCGGAGAGGGTAAAGCGCGTCTCCGCTGAACGTGTTTGCAGCATCCTTGCCATTGGGGAATGTGATGTAATCACCTCGGACAATCCTATTCTCAGTCGTTACGGAAACATCCCTTGGAACGCTGTAGGTTACTCCGTCTGGTTGGCACAAGCGGCAAACTTGATTTGAGTGAACAACAATCTCGATGGTAAAAGACTCATACCAATTACAACATCACGAACACTGTTGAGGTCGATTGAAAGTAGACGCCTCGTGTAGATTACATAGCTATCGACCTTGTATCATCACCGTCGACGATTAACCATGAAGACACAGAGTGATACATACTGCTCCGATGTCAAAAGGGGTGATTTCGGTAAGATTGAGCGCATAGCCAAGGCGATTAACAGCGGTGAGGTCCATGACGTGTAATCTTGGGTTCTATGGCAACTCAGTGGAGGTATCAGATAATCAGAGGCTGCCGGTGGGCGAGGTGTCTAGAACGCAGTATGTGTCAAGCAGAGGTCGACCTAGACAGAATAAATGAATACTCCAGTCGAGTGGTATGAGACTGGAGGAAAGAGGGAACGTGCGTGTCGCTCAAGTAGACGAAGCGTTACCATAAAAGGAAATGTAGTGAACTGTCTACGGGGCGGGCTGTTCTCCAACAGTATGCACAGAACATGCAGCCTTCTTACACGCCCGAGTCGTACGCACTATCGGGACGACTATTCGCACGACTTGTTCGTCGATTGAGGGCTTTAGAAGCTGAAAACTTGCCGTGATCATATCAGGATACGGCGATCTGCGGGACTTGCTGTTCAAGGCTGGTGGATAAGATCTGAACATGAACGGAGAACTCAGAATGCTGCTGCGGGACTCAAAACCCACGATTGGGTCCATACTAGCCTCCCAATGTCAGTTTATAGAAGCCAAAGTAGAAGGCAAACGTGAGACTGATTGTGATTATATCAGGATACGGCCATCTGCGACCGTATCCGACTTACCTCCTGAGGGTTAGTCAATGGGTGACTGAGCGGGGAACGGGGAATTCAGCATGCCAAGTTTGTTTCACCTTGCACCAAAATGGCGATCTCCGGGACCCGAAACCCACCACCTGAATTCATAGTCATTCAAGGTAAGTCAATAGAAGTCGAACGTAAGACTTATTAGAACTTACTCCGATCAGCTTCATCATATTCCCGCTACGTTGTGGCGTTCTGCGGGGCTACATTCTTGGTATCGCAGTGTTTGGTCTTGTGTATCTTGCTTCCCATAGCGCATCACTTTGTCACGTCTCATGGCGCGCAGGCCACCGCAGCCGTCGTGTTACCCGGATGTGTACGGCAATTTGTAGGGCTTTGGTCTAAGTAATTATAGCGTCTCGCACGGGGGATTCTAGATCCGACCAACTACATCAGGACCCTGCCACTCCTATCGCCGCTGTTGCTCCGCATTTGAAGTGCTTGTCTCTGCCCGGATGCCGCAACAGACATATGGTCACGTCGTCGGTGCCACACTTCAGCACGATGGCCGTGCTCGTGTGGCCCAGACGCTGACGCGATGGCATTTGAACGACGAGGATTTGGGGGTGGGTGTCAGTGGCAGCTACATACCGGTGGTGGCCGCTCAGATGAAGGGCGTCTCGTCCCTGGACCAGGCGGGATGGTACAACTAACCACGCAGTAGTGGAGGTTTCTGGGATAGTGGCGAATTGTGCGGTCACGTCCGAGAGAAGCAGACGGTACACAAACTTGAATGGTAACCGATCTCTGTTGTGGGATTCAGCCAAGTATGTTACATCCTTGGTCCATGGAGCCGTCTGATAGGAACCCCGCCGATTACCTAGCACGTATAAATTCAGGGAGCAGATATAGCACTGCCAATCGACACTTCCTTTCGACCCCACACCGTCCATCAAGTGGTAGTAGTATTACACGATAAGATGACTGCTCCCAGTAGTGCGCGCGAACTCCCAGCCATAGACTGGCTTGGCTATGGCATTGATCTCTCCCGTTCGCCTACCATGGACCTACGCGCTGTAAGCCCCGTACATACAATACCACATTCCATATAAACTAAACGACTCTGCTTTCAGGCATCAGCCGCAGTCCTTACAGCTCGTCGAATCATCACCTTCGATATCTACGAAAACCTCCGTGAAGTCGATATCGGTATGTCTTTGTTGCCTCTTTGACATCCACTACATTTGCGTCGCAGGTGGTGTGGTATACAGTGTCCCCGATGCTGTGCACATATCACAGGAACCGATCTCTCAAGGCAGTTTTTTGAGCTATGCCACTGGGAACGACGCGCAGAAAGCTTTTCGCGCGGATGGGGGACTTCCCGCAAGTTACTTTGCCGTCACGGGCGCCGACGTCGGTATTGCCCTGACCCATGATCGTTTATTCATCCGCGAGAATCAATACGCGCTTTACAGCTTCATCCATTTTACCTATGCAGCGCGTCTTACGGACTATGACAATTTGCTCAACGAAACCGCGCTGTTGCGGGGCGTGGAGGACTTGCCCCAGCGATTCAACGGCGACGATGACAAAGTTTTGAACGCCTATAAAAGCTTTTTCCAGCGTCTCGGTTCACACGTTATCGTGAATGCAAACTATGGCGCGCGTTTCCAGCTCGTAGGTGACATACCAATCGAACCATGCACGTATTCATATCGATTGTCGCCGCTAGAATGGGTGGGCATCGAACGATAATGCGTCTGTCAATGCCAAGTTCGCCACAGATGTCAAGGCTTATTTCAACGGCATCCCTGACGGAGGAGAATACGACGAGAAGGTCAAATCCGAGGCGCAGTACAAAATATTCCTTGAGTACTTTCAGAGGCTTGTGACGGTTATGGGTGGAGACGCCCAACTCTCCTCAATCCTTTCGGCCGATCCGACGAATTGGGAGACGTATTCAAAGTGGTCTGACAGCGTATACAAAGGAACGCCAATGCATATCAGTTTCCATACGACCGCCATATGGGCACTTATGTCCGCATTTACAAACAACATCCTGAGAGGCTACGCAGACGAGATCAATCAGGCATTTACATGGATACTCACTCACCCAAGGGTTTACAAGACCGCTGTCATCTTTGACATTCAAAGCGATTGTAAGTTTCCCTTGTTCCGTGTTAGGGAGAGATGAGGGCTTACCTCCGGGTGAAAACCTCAGGGGCAGAATTTAACCTCCTCAGCCCAAGTGCGGTCATTCTTCCTGATGATGGGAATCCATATCCGCCGGAGACAATTGCTTCTCTTTCTCGTGTGCAATGGGGCAAAGAACACAGTCATAATTATGAGATGCAGACATTGAGGTGTGTATCTGCATACGGTATATAAGTTAACGGCTGCTGACCTCAGCTTAGATTTTTCATCGTCAACGATGGAAGCCCCGTTGACTTTTCGATCTCGCATGGTAGCAATGGCGCTGGGGCGGGCCAGGGGAAAGCTGCAGCCATCATCGAAAGTGTGCGGATACTATTCTTTCTCTTGACACCTAGTCGTCTGGTGTGTATTTGATTCGACTGACGCTGGTTGGTATTCACAGGAACCATACCTCAACGACGCCATTACCGACGACATCTGGAACACGGTGTGGTTTTTCGGCGCACAGGTTTCGTTCACCCCAGAGACGTTTCGATTGACTAAGAGGGCTGATGGGTATTCGTGGGACGACATCTTCGACGCATACTTGCACACGATCGCTGGGAGAATAGATATGCACACGGTCTGATGCATCATGTAAGTAGTAGTGATAGGTTCTGCCATATCACGATAAGTGACTTACACGCATAATTTACGTACGCGTTCACCTTTACTTGCACGTTTCGTCCTCATTTTTCTCTCACTCTCCGTTTCAACTTGACACCTCGTACTTACAGCGGCAGTTTTCCTTCGTTTCGCCTGAGTCGTTCTTTTCTCAGGTGAGATCCCATACATATGACCACTGTGCCGGAGAGGTCCAGCGAGGGCTGCCAGTGGGTTGGCTGGCAGACTCCTCGCAGGCAGTGGTAGGAGTCCTTGTAGGTCGTAGTAGTTCATGTGCATACGCGTAGATTAGTCAGCATCCATCCTTTGCTTCCGTTCATCCACATCTGGTAGGAGGTCTCCAGGGGGTGAGGGCGTTCGGGCCCGGCCCACTACAACATAGTATGCTGACTGTAGATTAGTCCTCCTTTCGTCTTACTCTAGTCCGAGCCTTGTCACTGCGTGATACACCAGTCATGGTGGGACATGTTGAATCCATGCTGCCAAGTTCTATTCTAATAAAAGCACATGTACGTGTGAGAAGGTAACAATACATAAATAGCATGTCATGTAGCTTGTTTGGAACAGATGCAGCAAAATTGAAAACTATATGCTGTTATGTGTGCTCCGAGTCGGTGGCAGATCACTCAAGTAAATGGACAGTGGATCGGTACATTGCTCCGGGGTAAATCTAGATCCACCCTAATGAAAACACAGTGGAACTGCAGGTTGTTCCTCGGAGATCTGATGCGCGATTCAACTTGAGCCCCTTCCTGCCATTCACGTCATGTTACTTGAAAGTGCCAGTGGTTCTCAGTAGCAGTAGGGGGAGTGAGCCTGAACGGCCATCAAGGGGTGCTAGACGGGAATGAAGTGTCAGCGTTGGTGTTATCATGACGTCAGAAAAGAATACATGCTGAATGGCAGCAATGCCAAGCCTAGTAGCCAGTGGTGTCACTGGTGTGCCGAACGTGCGTCCAACACTTGGCGTCGAAGTTCGAAGCCGCAAGATGCCTCGACTTACATTTCATTTACTTACGCCCACCGCAGCGCTCGTGTTCGCGTAGTCAGGCGAACAGGAGAGGTGGGTCGCGTCGTTGGTGAGGGTGGGAGTGCCTGGGTGGTCCCGTCGTCGTCGTCGCATCATGAGATAGGAGAGAGAAAAAGCCGGATCCGGGGTCAGGTGACCACTCCGTTCTCTGGTCACAGCCTTCCTCCAGGCGGTACCTCTAAGGAGCTATTGGCTGGTTGATCTGAACTACGGGTCATCGGGCCAGAATTTCGACAAACGTTGACGCTGCTTTCACCCGAAGTCCGGACCCTTCTCGTAGCTTAAACACTTGGCATGCACGACGTGACTTCTCCGCCGCGTTGGTTCTTCTAGAAGCTCTCCGTCTCGATTCGGCGCCGAACAGTGTAGAGTAGAATCATTCGCTACATCACTACGATATTGCTTACCTAATACGGTACTTATCTCGTAGTTACTTGTCCTGTATTCCTTCGTCCGTTATCACGATCAACATCTGCCGCTTCGTCCCGCCGCTCGCGTCCCGTCCCCGGCATACGACTTATCAACAAACAGCCCATATCAATATGGCTCCGCTTTACCAGCGCGAGCGCGTGCAAGTGGGCGATGAGTTCGTTGCGGCTGCGGCTGATTGGAAATCACTGGAAGCTGGAAGTCATTTCGAACTTATGACGTGGGATAGTGAGGAAGTTCTCTTGCGGATACAATACGCCCCGCGATCGCGGACATGAGATCGGCGATGCTCGATGTGGGGGAAAGGGGCATCAGATCTGGCGGGCTTGTCTGATCAAGGTCCTGCCGATTCTGCCGTTATAATAACGCCCATTGGTATCTTGATCTTGCACCCCGGAAGTTCACATTTGTCGAGTGGAGGCAGAATGGGCTATCTCAGCGCTCCGTCGACTTGTTTGAGGCTTACTGCTACTTCGCATACTTCATTTCCGACGTTCGCCGAGTTCTATGCAAAGTCACTGACTAACTTCATCGACGACGGACGTGTGGGGTCAATGAAAATGGCAGTCAAGGAAGTTCAACCCAGGGAAATTCCGAGTCGGTGCCGCCCACGACTCCACGTGGATGCTAGTACGTATTCGCGAAGCCTGCGAGAAATCGTGATCGCCCAATGAAAATGGCAATCCTGGGATTCGGTAGGTTGAAGCAGAATTCAATAAAGCCGCAAGTCGGGGCATCTTTCCGCTTCGAACTTCGACGCCCAACTGAGTCAGTGGACGTGCCAGAGGCTGGGCGAAATATATCCAACAGAGACCCCAGAATGCAGCATGCACGATACGTGCAACTTTCTTACACGCCCGAGTCGTACACACTATCGAGATGGCTATTCACTCGACCTATTTCCAAAGGTTCGTCGATAGAAGACTTTAGAAACTGAAGACTTACTAGTACATCAGGATATGGTGCCACCGCTTACCATATTTGGCAACCACTGGGGCGTTTCGCCTTTAAATCTAGCACTTTTTGATAGACCACAATACGCTCGTGTAGCAATATATTTTGGGTACTTAAATTTATTTAAAATAGAACTTTTACCTTCTCTGACTCTTGCAGTTCCAGCTACTTGCCAGCATTTCGTGAAGTACGAAAATCAAAGGTCCGTACTTTGCCGTCAGTGTCCGGGGTCCTAATTAGGTAATTGCCTCGAGGCGGGTAACAAGCGACACAACACTCGTCTCTCCCTCGATTGCGATGGGCATTACGTCCGCGGGGCCTCTCCATCCAACGCCGCGCCAGACAAGTCATATGTGCTTCTGATGGCCCGTCATGATCATAGATTCATTACACTTACACTTGCCGCTGGTAAAGTGGCACCATATTAAGCAGCTACTGAAGCTTAAGTTTCATCCATAGAGTGGAATATTTGTTTGTAAGTGGAGCAGAAGCCAAATGAAGCTGACGCAAATGTACCCTACATCTTGAGATTTCGATTACTTCCGATCGCCGTGGAAAGCCGTGGTAAGTGCGCACGGGTCTCATGGAAGCCCCAAACAACTTGTAAACTTTGGTAAAGACTGGGCATGAGAATGAATCTTGGTGTAAATACCCTCAAGCCCTAAGCCATATGCACATGCTTCCAAGGAATTCCGATGGTGCCGCTGTGTTGTGCGTTAGTCTGCGTTTCGATCCGTGACCTATTTGTTCTGCTCCAAAAGAATAAACAAAAAATTTGAATTCGAAAGATGAATCCAGCCCTAGTAGGCTGTTGCAATTAATTATTAGTGCCGAATAGAAAGGGGAAACTTGCAAGACTTAGAGAATCAGAGACGGAGAGACGAGTTCGAGTCACAGGAAAATGTACTTGAAAGCACAGCCCCACTAGTCGAACTTTGAAATTCTGGCCCGACTGGTGGACCAGGCGAAGGAAATACGGGCTTATGCTCAGGTCGACTCGCTCGAACACGAGGAAAAAACAACTACACTTGTGCTGCTCCGCCTCATCTCTGGCACCTTTGAACCTGTCGCGACGCGTTGCGCTAAGTCAAGAATACAGCAGCCGAACTGCAGTACACACCGACCGCCTGGACAGTGGACAGGGTTAAGACTAGAGAAATGAGTGGCCGCGCTCTAGAGAGGCACAGCCATTGCCTCATCGGCTAGTGTAAACTCAAAATATTGGCAAATGATCATCTCGCAAGAAAGCGCACACAATTCAGCATCGACTTGGATCCTCGATAGTATACACATAGATTCATCCACAACAACACATGCACTCATTCTCTCCAGCACAACCGCCAATCTTGAATCTAGCTTACAATTCCACTGCGGATTGAGGCCGCGTTTACTCTTTCGCGGAGGCTTCGTACTCCGAGAGGTAGTCCCTAAGGATGTCACTCCATCTGGTGAAAGGTTTGGAAGCCCTGCCACGGTTCGCACGTCCAATCTCGGGCCTGTCACTGACGGGTGCCTTAAAGAACCACTTCGTGCTGTTTCAATGGTGTCAGAAACTGACTCCCATGCGAGAGAATTCAAAAAATACTTGCTTCCAAATGTCATCTTTCAAAAGATACGAATGATAAGAATGGCCAGTCGAAAAATGAAAGAGGCTCACCAGTGATGCCTTCGTTTATGTATTCCTCCTAAAGGAACAAATGAAACGATGCTCGAACACGCTGAGGATGAACCTACACCCTCCATAAGGACAATAGCAATGCCCTTGGCTGATGGACCAGCATAGCTTCCATGAGAGATGGAGAAGTCAATTGGAGATCCATCGTTGATGACGAAGAAGCTTTATGGTGGGTAGTCAGGGACCACAATTTGCTAATATCATGCGTACTCACCTCAGAGTTTTACGGTCGTATTCATGGCTGTTCTCCTTTCCCCATTGTACGCGGGTATCGGAAGCAACAGTATTCTCCGGGGGATAGGGATTCGCGGGGTCTGGAAGAATTACCGCGCTGGGCGTAAGCAAATTGAATTCGGCCCAGTCTGAACACGTTGTTAGTGACTCCACAAGTGCATAGAGAACCAACAGACCTGATTGGATGTCCAGAGTAACAGCCGTTTTGTAGATCTCCCCATGGCCAACGATCCACATGAAGGCGTCGTAGAGTGGATCCGCATAGCTCCTCAGCACTGAGCTATTAGCGAACTTCATAAGAGTCCACACTTCCATAACTTGGAAGCTCAGCAAGCCTGGATTATTCTCCTTGATAGTCTTGATCCATTCCTGATAGTCAGCATACGTGCCCTCGATATTGGCGAGCTTTGAACGGTCACCGCCGCCAGATATGGTAACGAGAAATTGGAAGTACTCGCTGAATCTTTCGTACTGGTCCTGACCCTTGACGGAAGCATCGAAGTCCCCGCCCGAAGGAATGCCATTAAACTTGGCTCTGACATCGGTGTTGAACATATCGTTCACTGTCGGTGTCTGATTCGAAGCCCAGACTATCTGTTAGAGATGGTGTTAGTAGAATGCACTAGTACACAGGCTAATCTTACAAGGGGATATCGAGCGCCATAGTTGACGGTATGAATGATGTGCGATCCATAAACACTGAAGAAAGTCTTGTATTTTGCCACAGTGGCCGCGTTTGATGAATCGAATGGAGTCGGGATCCCATCAAGTCCAATAAGGAGGGGTGCCTCTACAAGAGATCCCTCGTAGTCCTGGCGGAGAGCGGTATACGATCGCTCCGTGTAACTGAAGAACGCATACTGATGGTTGCCGACAAATGATTTATCGGCAGCGTCAGCCGCCGAACGGGTCCCTGAGACAGCGAAGTAGCGGAGAGGGAAAGAAGCGTCTTGGCGGAAGGTACTACTAGCGACGTTGCCATTGGGGTATGTGATGTATCCGCCTTGGACAATATCATTGTCTGTATTGACTATAACATCCCTTGGAACGCTGTAGGTTACACCGTCTGGTTGACACAGGGCGCAAGTTGGTAACGACGTAATACTCCTAGTAGTAAGAAATACCCACTGACTACAAGGTCACGAACATTGTTCAAGTCGATTGAAAGCAGACGCCTCGCGCGGATTATGTAGTTGTCAACCTTGTACATCACTGTCAGCGATTATCCAAGAAAACACAAAGTAATACATACCGCCCCGATATCAAAAGGGGTGATGTTAGTGAGGTTGAGAGCATAGCCAAGGCGACTGACAGCGGGGAGGTCCATGATGTAGAAACTTGGATGCCGCGGGGATGTTAAGTCGGTGGGCGCTGAGAGGCTAGTGGGGTGTCTATTAAGTAGAAGGAGCCGGAACACAATCTGCCAGTGCACGGTGGGCAGAGCTTTCCTTGCATGTCGTATACAACGGCAATTTGCGGGACTTTGCTCCCTGAAGGTTAGAAACTGAGCGTGAGACAGAATATCAGGATACTGTAATCCGCAGGGCTTCGTCCTCAAAATAGATCGATAGAAGCTGCGGCACTGCGGCGGGATTCGAAATCCACAACTGAGTCCGGTACTGAAGAGTCGCTTTTCAGAACGCAGATTTGAACTGATTAAAACTCGTCGCTAATCCAGAATGGAAGGCGGTCCTTCTTCAGCCTCCGATCTGCGGATCTAGTGGGCACGAGCCGCTTGCGGATGGGAACTTGCGCTCACTCCGAATCATCGTGATGATATTTTACTTGGAGTTAGAATCCTGACTTGGCGACAAGTTCCTCCTCTCCTTGATTTGATCGATCTCACTATATGGCAACTAAACTGGACCCTTGCCCCGCCGAGTTCCCGCCATTGACATGGCTAGGCTGTGGATTAGACCTGACTTCCACTGATCCATTCGACTTCCTATCGGTACGCGTCAACTGATACGCTTACACCGTATCTCATTCCCATTCTCTATCCAGATTTACTCGGCCAAAACCCAAGTTCGTATTGTCGACGTTACCAAAGACACAAGAACTCATACCGTAACGATCGGTATGAAATTAGTCTTTACAATATTCCTTTCTGAATGTAAGCAATCCAGGTGGTGTCGAATATGAGATTCCAAGAGTCGTCACTGCTTCCGAGAACAATAATACTTTCTCGACCAACAGGACGTTCACAGATGGCACGCTTGCAGTGAGAGCTTTGCAGAGCGATTCTGCCCTCGCAACTCGTTTTCTCCCTGTCACGGCAAACAACAACTCGCTTTTCCCGCTGGATAAGTCACTGCCTACGGGAAACCAATTTTATTTCTTTGTCAACGATCACGATTCCTACAGTGGGAGGCTCAGCGATTATACTAGCTTCATCAACGAAGAAGAGTTGTTGGCGCACGTATCCAAACTGGCTCCTTTCGACTCTGAGAATCCTGAAGTGGTTCAGGCTTACATTGAGTTCTTTAACACTGTGGGAAGCCACGTTGTGACCAACACTAATTTCGGCGCACGTTTTCAGCTGGTGGGTGTCCCGAGCTTGTTGGTGATCTTTCGTATTGACGTGCAGAGTAGGAAGTCTGGGCTTCGAGCGAGTACGAGGAAGTCAACAACAACTTTGTTCGGAACGTGACTGCGAGCGTCAAGGGCTTAAATAATGGAGGGGAATACGACAGTGACGCGCTCAACGAAGCCCAGTACTGGAATTTCAACCGCATTTCACAACGAATCATTAGGATCCGTGGGGGAAACCCTGACTTAGCGGACGCTCTAGTGGAGTCGCCTGACTCCCCCACATTCCGGCAGTGGACGGAGTCGATTTCCGGTAATCCCGTTCTGGTCTCTTTCACATCAACCGAATTATGGTACCTCCTTGGTGACGCGAAGGACGAGACACTTAGAGCGAGCGCCATTAACCTCAAGAATGCTTTCGAATTCTTCACATCGATCCGAAAGCCCGACGACAAGCGCACT
>JBBPRA010000146.1:0-50787 GCA_038092775.1 Boletus rubescentipes | reverse complement strand
AGGTCATGGTGCACACCGAGACGTTGGGGGTGAATTCGACGTTTGGGTTGCCGATACCCAGACCGGTTCCGGAGGCATCAATATAACCTTTCAACACCTTTCCGTTGACAGGAATCGAGCGGGCGACGATACCATACTCGACGGAGGACGTCAAGAGGGCGTGCTCGGACATGAGATGAGCTTCGTTGATGGACGAATCTTGGGGAGCATGGGTGACGGTCGGGTTGCGAGAGCGCGTCCAGCGTCTGGGAAGCGAATAAGTAACAACAATGAGTTGGGGGGAGAGGAACGCACTGGTTGATGGTATAGCGGTGGATAAATTCTTTGCGCCAGGTGTGCTCTGTGCGCTTGAGAAGCAAGATGTGTTGGTTGTCTAGTTCATGCTCTGGACTGATACCAAGGAACTGGGTGAGAAATGCGCGGAGCCAGGTACCGTCGTCGTCTACGTGTTCGCAGAAGCGTCTGCAGGTGAGAGCGAGAGCGAGGAGAGAAGGAAGGGGAAGATAGGCGGTGATGTGAGTAAGAGACTCTTGGGGAAGGGCAAGTAAGAGGGAGCCATGTTGGAGATTGGAATGTAAAGACTTGGTTTCGATACGAGCAGATACTTTGGGATGAGATTGTATCGGTCGCGTTGGCATAAAATGGCAGGGAAATTCACAAAGTCGGTAGCGATCGCAGACAATCAACAAATTGTCGCCTGCGAGTGAGCGGAAGAAGTCAACCAGCACTCCCGTCCAGTCTTCTTCTTTTGACGACGCCTTAGGTAAGCACACCCTCTGAGAGAGGGAAAAAGTGAGGTCATGCCAGGACTCGAACCTGGGTTTTGGGAAGATGTCTTCAGAATCCCAAGTGATAACCGCTACACTACAAGACCATGATATCTAGCAACAGGGGATACTACTTGTCGCAAGTTTGCAGCATTCGACTCTTTCCTACAGCGACTCCCACTCCTGTTATTTTGACACATGCTATCCCTCCGTTCGGTGCGTCACGGTAGAGGGCCGTAATGATGAGTAAAGGTGTCGTCGTGGCCGTTGGAGTGTCCGAGCTACACTTGAACATCTAAACAATCAAAATCCGAGGAAGACCAGAGCTGTCATTGGGACCGACGGCGATTCATACCTCTCAGGGTAGCCAGTTCATTGGTACCGTATCTTCGGTCTCCGAGACGGCTACTCCGGCCCGCTAGCTTTCTTTCACAGGCCATCTTTCCCCGTTCGATGCTCCACTTCTTATGTCTTATGCCACGCATTTAAGAGGCTTTTTGTGACAGCGCACATAGTACGTATGCCCCCCAAGAGTTCCCATTCCCATTATCTCACCAAGTTGTCTAACCCAATTTAGGGTCTCTCACCCAATCTTTCCGCGGACTAGGACCGACTGTATCTGCGCTCAGAGCCCAGATATACACTTGGGTGACATACATGCTTACCGCACCCTTGCAAACGCCTATGCGATATTACCCTCTTTGGAGGTTTAATCTCATCGATTTTGCGCTCAATGCGTGGTTTTTGGCGATCCGAATCATGCTTCACTCAGTATCTCTTGTGATAAGGATGTTTGACTTTGGTGCTGACCCTGCGTGTTCGGCATTCCGCTCGGCACGGGGGTCTGTAAGGAAGACATAAAGTGGATCCCTCCCCGCCGTTAGCTCCCCCGCTTTGCTCTCAATGAGGTCGTGGTCCATACCTTGGATCATTCTTTGGTCCGTGTCCTTGCTTGGCAGAGACGGCCAAGTCGCGTCGCTCGCAACCGATGCACTGGTTGACGACAATGTCGTTTCCGTTGACCTCTCAATTGCTAACCGGTGTGTGGCTCCGGATGGCTTTCCAAGAGTGTAGGTGGCGGTTACTCAGGAGCCGAAAATGTGTTAACGTGCTTCAGTGCCGTCCTCGCTGGCAAACAAGGTGAAGAACCTACCCTCCCCGGTCCGGTCGTCTCCGGGCACAAGGTATTATGCTTCTCTTTCCTCCGCAGCATTCACTCGTAATTTGACCGTTGCACAGGGAGATCGATTCCTGATTAACGTTACCAATGAATTGACCGATACGAGCACGTTCACTGGAACGACGGTTGTCAGTGCTTATACATATCTCTCAATAGTTCTACTTGGTACGCATTCACACTCTACTCACAGCATTGGCACGGTATCTCCCAACACCATTCCAACCAGATGGATGGTACAGCTTATGTCACTCAATGTCCAATTTCCCCCCAAAAATCATTCTTGTACAATTTTACTAGCGACAATCAGGTTGGTACCTTCTGGTATCACTCCCACTATGCGGTGCAATACTGTGACGGTCTCCGTGGTCCTTTTATCATTCGCGATCGCGAGGACCCCTTCAGAGACCTGTACGACTTTGACGACGGTTTGTGTCTTGACTATTGCATCGGTTTGAAAGTGACTTTGTCCACAATAGATTCTACAATCATCACATTGATGGACTGGTACGCACAGATACATCTGAAATCGACGCTTGCGCCGATCCTCGTCACACAGGTATCATTACCCTTCTCCTGTCACGCCTCGGCAAGTCTGGCCGGATTCGGTCCTCATCAATGGGACTGGATGTTATGATGGCCTGGAATGTCCACCGCCCGCCACTTACATGGTCGAGGCAACGAAACGTTACCGTTTCCGCCTTTTGAACATGTCATGCAAGCAATTCTACAACTTCACCATCGATAATCATACGATGACAGTCATAGAAGTCGATGGAGAGTATGTCGAACCTTACAATGTTGACTCCATCCAGATCTTTGCGGCTCAGCGCTACTCGTTCATCCTTAACGCTGACAAACCGATCAATAACTACTGGATTCGTGCAATCCCAGATCCATCGGAACCCATGAACGCGACGACCACCGCCATATTGAGGTACACTGGTGCACCGAATGTTGACCCCCAGACTGTCAACGTAACGAACAATTACTTGAACGAAACACTTCTACGATCCTTATCAGAACCTCCCCCACGTATCCTCGAACCCAATCCAGACGTTAGGATCAACGTAGTGATGGCCAAGAATGAGGACAACTACAACTTTATGATCAATGGCGTTCAGTACACATCACCCAGCGTTCCTGTTTTACTGCAGATCATGAACGGAGCGCTGAGCTGGGAGATTGATCCCGTGCAGTCTATTTATTTGCTTCCGCGGGACAAGCTCGTCGAGGTCACTTTCCACGTTGATGATACGTCAGGTCGTCCTGTAAGCTTACTACACATGGCACGCAGGAACCGTGATCTAATTCTTTTCCGACGCTAGCATCCTTTCCACCTGCATGGCGTACGTGGTCCATTCTACTGTGATACTCCTCTCTGGTTGACACCTGTCACAGCACCACTTTGCGGTCATCAAGAGTGCTGACAGCGAATTCCGGAACTACGACAGACCTGTCATGAGAGACACCGTCAGCACCGGAACGGACGACAAGTCGGACAACGTGACGATCAGGTTCATCACCGATAATCCGGGACCCTGGATACTTCACTGGTGAGTAATCAAGCGCCCTGTGGTCGTCAAACACAAATTGAACATGTGTAACCAGCCACATCGAATGGCATCTCTACGTGTAAGTCTTCCTCTACTCCGCAGTGGCCCTTGCTGATACCCTACATCCGGACTGACAGGGGAATGGCGATCGTCTTTGTCGAGGATTATGCGAGCATTCGCGCCAATCAGCCATTCAGTAGTGAGTCCCGTCTCATGATTTGTAATATCACACTGGCATCGGTGCTCAACGGAGGGTCATGGCTTGGTAGATGCCTCGCGTGATCTATGCCCGTACAATAACCCATACGAAACGTGGAGTCTACCCCCTCCAAGATCGACCGCTGGGCCGTACACTCCTACGACGACGTCGACCTGCATGCCTACTCCGTTTGTGAGGAGAGGCGTCTGAGTCGCGCACTCCTTAGACTTTTTTCTTTCTTCGGTATAGACTTATTTAGACGCGTCGTTTCCGCGGTTTCATGCACGTTACGTCAAGTATGCTCCTAATGACCATTTGCATTTTCTTTTAAGCTCGCCCGTACGTGAAAAATGTTACTCCATGACGGTTGTCTACGAAACGGGCACCAGATACCTATGGAAGTTTAGTCTGGCAGGTGAAAGGGCAGACTCTTGGTCACGCACCCTACAAGTCGTAGGGACCTCGGCGTGAAGCCGGCTTTTCGTCGCAGTTTGTGGCGTCCCTCCACACTCATGAGACCGGGATAATTTTTGGGAGTACCGTCATCGTATGACACACCCTCATGAGGCAAATATAGCACGCGGGTGTACATGCCTGTGCGATACCGCGAAGTGCGAGAACTTGGTGGAAAAATACGTGGCAAGTGGCTGCCACATTGAAGATGTGAATAATTGTACAGTCAGGGACATTTGGGTATGTTCAAACTTCAAGCTCCAAAGTCAGGCTGCGACTGATGAGGGGTTGGCGACATGTTGGAACGAGACACAAAGAGAAGCACTGCCCCTGAGAAAAGGGACGCTCCTCTCACCCAAGTGGGACAGCATTGCGGGACGGGTGCGGCTCATGGCAAATCATTTCGGGTAAACAGCGGTGGTTTGCCTTAGTAGGTCTAGAGAGAAGCCAACTCGAACTACCGTCAATACGTTCGGCTGGACGTTGGGGACGGTGAACTGAACGCGTAATGAATAGCCACTCCTTCCATGAGCTGGTACACGGGACCTACTCTCATTCTCCAGGTGGTGCCCCACATTACAACCTCACAATTTCGGGGTTCCCCTTTCATGAATCACGAGGATGTACAATGAAGATATTGGCATGGTGACGTTCACTGGCAACACGATCATATTGTGTTCGACATGAATTAATGCTAAGTACCCACTGCCCTCACATCAGTCACAACGGTAATGCACAAGTATAGAAAGGTCGGACTCACAGCGGTTACTTGCATAATACTCAACGTTCAACGGAAAACACTAGTATTAGAGCTTCAGTCAAGGCAGTAGAATCGAAGAATAAGTTGTACCGGTCACGTGCGTATGTATGGGGAAAGGTTCCTTTGAGCTTGTCTACAAACCAGGGTGAACGTCGTCTTTATAAAGCATGTCTGGTTCTGTTGAGTCTGATCTTCCGGGTGAATTTCTACGGAATTTTGCTCCTACTGTGCTCAATGGTTGACTCACTGGTAATCCTAGCAGCTGCCTACTTATCGCTGCCACCGTTCTGTAAGTCGTGACAAGCCCTTGTGCCAACTTTCTTCGCTCATGATTAGGGAGCAAGCCATGGTGAATGCGAAAATATCACCTTGATGCGTGGACCGGCATCGTGGTGCATGTTAGTGCCCGAAGAAGAAAAGCTCAGACTGAGGCAGTGTATCCTCAAGGTCGAAGGTGACGGGTATCACATCACCTGCGAAGTTCCGAAGGATGATCAGACCTTGTCATGTCGCAAATCCGAACCAATAAAACGCGTTGTGAAGGTTGCAGTGACCCAGCGGTTCAACATTTAAGTTGAAGTGCTGCTGGAAACCTCTCCAGACTCATTCTGACGCCATGACGAGTTCATCACAGACTGAGGACACGACACCAAGTACGTGGACTCACGACTATTAGCGATGATTGTCGCCCATATGCTGATCACAAAGTCCAAGATATCTGACATTGTGGACGAACCAGCTCAAACCAGATTAACCATCTAGTGAATGAGATTATAGACTCGGACGGCTATGACTTCCCTATCATGGTTCCCTTCAATGTGCAGGGTGCTCCGCAGTTCCACGCTGCTTCTCCTTGACAACCTCGAGGGTTTTGGCTGTCGTCTTGCGGAGCGAGACCTCGCGAACGGCTTTACCCCTAGTTCCATGCCCTTTAAATACGGGGACCTCATGAGCACGGCTCCCCGCATGGCTTTCTCGTCTCCTGCTCTGTGTCTTGTGGCCGGAGAAACCTCAACAACGCCCAAACCTCGTTCGCAATTCAAAGTCAGGACACTCGGTAGCCTGCTGGTGCCACTTCGCGTCATCGGTCAAAGCAATAGTTCGGACTTGCCGTCAATGGTAACTCGGATCGTCTCATGGACGTCAAGGCCATGCCCTGTTGCTTAGCTGAAAACAATTTTAAGCGACTATTGCGGCAGGACGCGTCTCATCTCTGGTAGAGAACAAGTGGGTCAGAGCGGCGTCTTTCAAGGGCTCATTGCTGTGCAACTAGTTGTTACTGCTGCCGATTTAGCGACTCCATCAACTTTTTCCATAGCATTCTTCGAGAATTCTTTCAAGTTTTCACCTAGGGAAGACTTCCAACGGATGGAATCAGAAGGTTATTCAGTTCATTCTCGTTCACATAACTATCAATAGAAAAACACCAACTCTAGTACGCCCAGCATCTCGAAACCGTCCAGACCATATCATACATTGCTTCAATTACGCCCTCGAATGGAGGGACCTCGTCAAGAGAAGGGCAAGAGCTGTGTAATGGTGCCAGCGTGGCGTTCGGTGCGCTTGATGGGCCTTGTACGTTTGTAACGTTCCCTTGGGCACCTGACATGGTGAGGCTGACAAATCCTTACGGAGTAGCCACTGACCGAAGCCCGTTGACCACATTAATGGAGATTACATCGGACCCTAGTTCGCCCCTTGCGATTCATTAAAATGAAGGTGTTGCTTGGTCATTTCTCTGTCAGCAAATGATACTGCGTACAGCCAATCGAATTGTTCTGGTGGCCGACCTTGTCTTCGCAAAATGTCTTGGATATGGCGTCGCATCGGCCACCTGGGTCTAGGTAAGCGCGTGCTGGTCCCCGCCGCAGAGTGAACGTGTCCGCCTCGCTTCACATTCTTGCACCGATTAGTGGCTGATGCCCTAATCTGGCTACTCGGTAGTACCAATGCGGTGCTTCTGCCAGCCTCATGTTACCCTTGCCATTCATTCACGCCTTCCGGGTTCTAGAACGTGATATCAGGTCTTGCAGAGTTCCCGATCATCCGAATCGTTTTGTGCATGCACAGTGTCGATGGGACCCCGGTCGACCCACCATGGGGATAAGGCCATAACTCGAAGCTCGAAGACACGTATGCGATGTATCTTCCCGTAACGTTTCATGTTTACCTCTGCTCCACAGCCCATCTTTTCTATTGTATAACACAATCGCACCATAAAGGCGTTTGCTTCGGATATCCCCTTGTGGTGCAACCGCTTTAGTGAGTGCGTATCTATGGGAATCTATCACTCTCGACCCCCCTTATAACACGTGGAGCTGTGCATCCATACCCCACCATACCAGAAACGTGTGGACATGGCTCAAATGTCCACCCAGAGTGTGGACCACGCAGGGTGCACAGGGGTCCTACGTCAGCTCAGCTCGCATTGTTACCCCGGAAGAAGCTGATGAAGCCGCAAGGTTGGCACGCGATTTACTTATAAGCCGTGCCGCTTTCAGAGCATCGAACAACGATCCGTTTTCTACCGCCCCAGCTCTTCCCACTTTCTCCCTCCATCTATTTGCTCACGATGCTTGAGGCATTCAAGATCAAGGAATTCGACCTCAACCCCATCTTCGAATCCTGGGCGAACCCACCCATGTTTTATGGAGAGCCCAAGAAAGATATGCCTATCGACGACTGGCTTGACAAAATCAAGTCGGGCTGTGTCGAGCGCAAGGTGCCAGAAGAGTACTGGCACAAGGTCGCCCAACAATTTATGGGCCCAAAGGCGAAAACTCGCCTTATAGAATTGAAGAACGTCATGGCTCAGATCAACGGTGGCAAGTATCGTTGGAGCTGGAAGAAGTTCAGAATCGCGATGAAGAACATGGGATGTACGTAATGTTTTCGTTCTGAACCTGGGGATAGGTCGTGCTCACGTCGTTAATTCAGGGGAGATTGATGTCACTGCAACCACCTCGGTTACGGTGGAGCGTAGATCGTCGGGGAGCTGGCTAACACGCTGGAAGCCCTCGAAAGACAAACACACAAAGGAGACTGAATTCGTCGAGGTGACCAAGGTGGAGGCACCTGTCCCTCCACCCAAGGACCCTCGTCCGAATCCCGTCAAGGCATTCTCCGAGACTGCGATCCACGCTGCAACTTCGGCTTTCAAAGCCCGTCACCCACCGCAGCGTGCCAACACCATGGGCCCCGCGGTCACGACGTCGACGGCCGTTACATCGGCACCATTGCCACCACTACCTGTTGCGACACAAACACAATCAACCCTCGACAACCAAGGTAAGTCCATCCGATCCTCGTTCAAATGATGGTCATTGAGGTAAATTTGCCCTTGCTAATAGTCACTACCGTGTCCAACGTGCCTACTTGGTTACTCAATGCGTGCCATGCGCTCAACTTCCTCACCGCGGAGCATCCCAGAGCAATGACGACACTCAGTGCTGTTCTCATTACAGCGGGAACGTTGCCTGCTATTCCCGCTATCAGCGGGGGTACGGTCCTGGCTTCCGGCGTCGCCCAAGCTGTGGGAGCTATCGCCGTGGGTGTCGGTAATCTGCTTAAAGCGCAACAAGAAGGGCAACTGCAGGTCTCGGGACAACCCCAAGCGCCGCCAGGCCACCACCCACCGATGCGCGCTGCAACGTTCCAATGAAGGGTTGCACAGAGGCATCAACACCCCCCATCGATCACCATGAGGCTACGTCGCTGGTCGATGTGGCCCATTATGACAGACTATTACTTGCATACTTATCGATCCATTCGCACTCTTTACCCACCCATGAGGTGCAACCGACCACTACGATGACCGCACAGGGACACGTGGTCTGATGCGAGCCTGATAGCAGGCCATTGCCTTCATGACAGCATTGTTGATACTGTACGTAGCTTGTTACTTAGTCGCCGTCAAAGTTTCAAACAACGATGTAAACACGAGGAAGCCCCTAATGAATAGCGGGGCTGAAACCTTGTTAAAAAGGTTCAGCAGTAGTAGTAATCATTATAAGGAGCATGTAATGAACCAAGGAACGAGCCAGTGGGAACCAAAACACGTTGTCTGGTACTTCGCCCAGGTCCCTGGAACTAATAAGCAATCATCCTTGCAATCTGCTTCGCCGGAACATACTTGTCCAAACTCAACGGATCATGCGATGGCTCGACTTTAGCCACTTGCCATCGAGCTCTGGAATTTCATGACCGGCAGATTCGCCGTCGACGAAGAGCCCACCGCTTATGTCCCATTTATCCAACGGGATACCTGCGTCCCTGCAGAGCGTAACGAAGTCGCTCGGAAGGGCTGCTGCCACCTCAAGTCGAAAGTGTTTGTTGGGTCCTGTTTTCCTGAATCGCTAGAAATAGCTCAGTTGATGCTTGTGGGCAAGTATGATAGGGAGCAAAGGCGATAAGGATCAGGCTTACGGAAAAGCACAAACGGGAGGCATGCAGGAACAACCTATTTTCGGGAACTTTGATAGTGCGGCCAATTTTCTCGGAGATTTGGCTGCGAGAGTACACGGGCTCACCAAGAATGGGTGCTTGGACATCGTCAGGATTGCGGCCACGGGCGCCGAAAACATACGAGTGACTTACTATGTAATGAATGGGCGAGATGGACACGAAGTTGGTGCTTCAAGCCGGTGTGGAGCGTGAGTTTGAGTAAAGACAAGGGTGCCTTGGGCTAACCGCATGTTTGAGCTGATATGAAGTGAAGCAGTGTGATGAGCACCAACGGAAGAGGCCACAAGTTCCCAATCTGTTGCCGCGAACTTGGCCTTGCAGCTTTGGCTAATAGATACATGGCCGCCATCTGTCTCGAGAGGGTCCCTAATTTCACCGCTCCGCGCAGGGAATGATTTTTCGCCACCCCTCACCAACGCCAGATAGGTTTTGCCTACAGATCTATTGTGAAATTGCTGTGACAACTGTCTCGCGGCGGTAAGGTTCTTGGCAAGCACCAGCGCTCCAGTAGTAGACTAAAGATTGAGATTCAACTAACATCTTTGGAGTGAAAAACGTGCTACCAACCTTGTCCAGGCGATGAACGGTGTGAGGTATTTTATCGAGATGAAAGTGCTCCTTGAGATCTAAAAAGGCAAGCTCAAGGTGGGTCGATCACTACGTAGACGACGGACACTCACCTGACAGCAGGTCATTGAATTTATCCACGTTTCTTTCCCTTGGCTTTTGGTCCTGTGTATGAATTTAATTTAGCCAAGCCGTGTCGCGTACCAACCTGTGTTCACCCACTTCACTACTGGTATCCTGTGCGTCGGACCCTTGACAGATGAGATATGGCGGTTTATTGAGCACGATGACGCCCCGGTCGGCGTAGATCGCTAACCTAGACCAATTCTTCAAAGCTGCGGCCAGTTTGTCGAACCAACCAAGGAACACAAAACGCGTTACCTTGGACCGCGCTGCAGCGTACATGCACAAGCACAGAGAAATTTGGGATTAGTTGGTATCGTTCCCGGTCTTCCTTCTTCAGAATTTATGCCTCCAATAAGTCCGTGGACGGCAGGAATGACTATACACTAGAGGCGAACGAGTCCAAGTTTCAAAGACTTGACGAGGCTCCGTTGGAGGATGACTAAGCATGGCAGTACAAATTTGGATTTAAACACCCCTATCTTACAATTGCCCGAATGGCCGCTTGGTGGGCAAGCTAAACCATCACAGTCTTACCATGGACATATTCATAGTACCTCAGAGTCACCAAAGGTTCCTACAGAAAAGCGGCTGATTTGTTCATCTAAAGCGTTCACCCTCTCTTGTATGTCGATGAGGAAGGACAGGAATCCGCTGGCAGTACCCTCACTCTACGTATGGAATTCCTTCGTATCAATACCATTCAGACTCCAGAAGAGCGATCGACATATATTTTCTTTAGTCTGCCGAGGTTACCCATATACTTCCGACAATTCCGTTCTGTGCCGACTCGGACAGGATTGCCGTGAAATTCAAACGCTTTGAACAGTCCACTGTGTCGCTTTCCAACAATTGCACCGTCGGAAAAAAAACATGGTCAACTGGCTTTCTACACCACTGTGCTATGTCGTAGCGATGTAGGGCCTTGTGGGCGATCTGTACTTAGTTGTCAATGATCTAAAATGTAGCATTACGTAAGGTTTTTGACCCGAATCGGCATCTTTAGCCGACTCTTTTATCGCAGATCTCAAAGTAATCGAGCTCGTTTGTTGTCTCGAACTTCCACAGCACTATTGACAGGATGGAGACCTTCGAATCCTATCAGACACCGCTTTCGAGGTTAGAGAATCCCGTGTTTGCTCTTACAGGCGTTAGAGTTCAATTGGTGGAACAGTCGTTATGCCAGTAAAGAGATGTCCTACCTGTTTTCGTCGGCGGTGAGTGTCATGGAAGTGAAGCGAGTGTACGATTTACGATCTTCTATCGTTCTAGAACCGTTTCAAGACCTGGAGAGAATTGTGGCTCAACCTCGCCATCGCAGAAAAGCAGCTCGGACTTTCGATCAGTGATGAAGCTCTCGAACAGATGAAGGCGAATCTTGTATGGAACCCCTTTAGACTCTTGGCATACTTTTTGATCCTGGTGAGATAGCATCTGACCCCGGAGCAATTTGACATCGCTGCCAAAGAAGAGAAGAAACGTCGTCACGATGTTATGGCGCATGTTCACACTTTTGGTCAAGTTGCCCCAGCTGCCGCGGGCATCATTCAGTACAGTCCATCTTCATTTCACCATATCACATCAATATTTATGTACGTGTGTATTTTTGCAGCTTGGGCGCCACCTCCTGTTATGTGACAGAGTGCGTGTGGCTATCCTGATGGATGTGATTCACTGGCTGAATCGGGTTCAGTAACGCGGATTTGATCTTCATTCGAACAGCACTTGGCTATCTCCTTAAATCTCTTGGGGTTCTGATCTCACGTCTTTCGGCGTTCGCAGCCCAATATAGGGATCTTCCGACACTGGGCTTCACACATTTCCAACCTGCACAGCTCACTACGGTCGGGAAGCGCGCGACTCTCTGGATTCAGGTGATATCCATTCTCCGATTTATGGGAAGAACAACCCACCTGATCGTATTGCGGTGGTATTTCAGGAGCTCCTATGGGACCTACGGAATATCAAGCGTGCGCAGGATGACCTCGGATTCCGTGGTGTGAAGGGGACAACCGGGACACAAGCGAGCTTCCTAGCTTTATTCGATGGAGACCACGACAAAGTGGAGGAGCTAGATAAACTCGTGACAAAGCTCAGCGGATTTGAATATGCATATCCAGTCACCTCTCAGACTTACTCGCGGAAGATCGATATCGATGTTTTAGCCCCTCTCGCGTCACTGGGTGCTACGGCCCACAAAATTGCAACTGATTTGAGGTTGCTGGCTAATCTCAAAGTCAGTACATTTCCTTGGAGTTAAGCTTGCATTGATATGAGGCCAAATACAGGAAGTTGAGGAGCCGTTTGAGTCGACTCAGATAGGTTCCTCTGCGATGGCTTACAAGCGGAACCCAATGCGGTCAGAGCGCGTGTGCAGCTTATCGCGGCACCTGATGGTATTGCATCAAAATGCGTTGATGACGTCCAGCGTGCAGTGGTTCGAGCGGACCTTGGATGACAGGTTACCCTCTTTATGTGAGAAATTAATTACCCTATCGCTGACGCAACCATAGTGCGAATCGTCGGGTGACACTGCCAGAAGCGTTTTTGACAGCAGACATTGTGCTCTCGACTCTGCGAAATGTGTCTGAAGGGCTGGTAGTGTATCCCAAGGTTATCGCGCGCCGGATTTCTCAAGAACTTCCGTTCATGGCAACTGAAAACCTCATCATGGCTATTGTCAAAAAGGGTGGTGATAGGCAAGAAGCACACGAGAAGATCAGAGTGAGCCGACATCTGCTGTCACGGAGTGATGTGATGCATGATCATTAATTCTCGCTACGTTCATCGTTTGCGTTATTTTTTCGCTTGAACAGGTCCTCTCCCACGAGGCCGCACACCAGGTGAAAAACCTGGGACTGGAAAACGACCTCATTGAACGTGTCCGAGGGGATGCGTACTTTGATCCAATCAAGGGGGAACTGGATGAATTGCTGGATCCACAAACGTTCATCGGGAGGGCGCCGGAACAGGTGGACAGGTTTATCAAGGAGTGGGTGGAGCCGGCGTTGGCGGACAAGGAGCTGCAAGAAGCGCTTTTGGGAACGGGGAAGGTGGAGCTACATGTTTAGATCGTCCCTGCTAATGTAACTACGTACATCACGTCTTAGGGCACGGCTCGGCCCGAAGATCGCTTCCGTCGGAATTATATTCGCGGTGTATTCGGAGCTTGAAATTTGAAAGCGCGCCTGAACATTTGGCAGGAGTCGGGAACGTTGCTGGTAGATTTCGTGCCGTGTACGAGAGACCGTTTGACGTTGAACGGTGGCGGGAGGGGCAAGGAACCAGGTGAGTTGTTGTATTGAACATTTGAGGGGGTTAGCCCTGACATGTTACAGCCGAAGGAGATAGAGAGCCGCATTGCGAGTTCGCACGTTTGCTTTGCGAGGGTCCTTTGTCAGGTTGGAACTTGCCATACCTGAACTTGTTTTCTTCCTCCCAGCTGAAAACTGTGAGTGTCGGTCCTGGGCCAATGCCCTTTTCGTTGATCCAGCTAAGGCAGCGCCATACGCACGCGTTTATTTTCCATCTATAAGCGTTTCGCATCACCTATAGACTCCACCGAACCCTCTCCTTCCAGCCGCAATGAGCAATCTCCAAATCCCAGACCCTTCTAATACCGGGTCTTCGCGGCAGCATGGCGCAAACCGTCCTGTCTCCGTCTCTGCCCAGCCATCGCCCGTCTCAAATAACCAGTCCTCAGCCAGAAGACAAAGGGCCTCTCACCAGGTCGTCTCTCCCCAACATCAACCCGATGATCAACCTGGATATCGTGACGTGTACTCCCACCCAGCTGCTGTCGCATACGTCGCTGCACATCCGAGGAGGACCATCCCCAAGTTTGGTCCCTACCTACTCTTGCAGACAGTCGGAGAGGGCGAATTCGGAAAGGTCAAACTCGGCTTACACAGTCAATGGGGCGAAGAGGTGGCTGTAAAATTGATACGGCGGGGCAACATCGACAGCTCCGTACGAATGTCAAAAGTTGAGCGTGAGATCGAAGTTCTCCGAGTAAGCACTTTTTTTCCGACGTTGGTCTTGGTATTCACTTGCCCTTAGACCCTGAAGCATCCGAATATTGTCCGGCTGTACGATGTCATTGAAACAGACAAGTACATCGGCATAATTCTCGAGTACGCCTCAGGTGGCGAGCTCTTTGACCACATCTTGGCCCACCGCTACCTCAAAGAAAAAGATGCCGCAAAACTCTTCTCCCAGCTCATCTCTGGTGTCTGGTACATCCATCAAAAGAAAATCGTTCATCGTGATCTCAAACTCGAAAACCTACTCCTCGACCGCAACCGTAACGTTATAATCACAGATTTTGGATTCGCTAACCGTTTTGAACATCGTGCCGACGATCTCATGCAAACCAGCTGCGGTTCTCCTTGCTATGCTGCTCCCGAACTCGTCATTTCTGAAGGTCTCTATGTTGGTTCTGCTGTCGATATCTGGTCCTGTGGCGTTATCCTCTATGCCATGCTTGCAGGCTATCTCCCCTTTGACGACGACCCTAATAACCCTGACGGCGACAACATCAATCTCCTGTACAAGTATATTGTTAATACCCCCCTCTCTTTCCCCGACTACGTTTCCGCGGAAGCCAGAGACCTCTTGTCCATGATGCTCGTCCCAGATCCGACGCGTCGTGCTGACTTACGGTCGATAATGGCACACCCTTGGTTATCGGCTTATGTGCACATCTTCTCCAACGCCGTTGATGATCTTGAGCGCGCCGCTATGGAACAACACCAAATGAAGAGACTCGCCTACCAAAGACAGATGCGAGCTGCAACTCAATCTGAGCCCAGCAGAGTTGCGCGTTCCCAGAGTGCTCGTGTTGATGGCATGCTCAATGTCTCCACTTCTTCCACGAGTCCAAGGAGCCACTCTTATAGAGACAATTTACCCGCTGGCCAACCAGAATACCTCTATGAGACGTCCGTTGACCAGTCGATATACTCGTCGTCATCTCCCCCTCCCCCTCATGCTCGTAATGCTGTTTCTCTCGCTGTCACCCCCGCTACGTCTATGGGCCCTGATGATGATCCGTTTGCACCCTCAAGTGCTGTTAATATTCCTGTCACAATCTCGTTACCTGATGAGGGACCATCCGTCACTCCTAATATCCAAGATATCGACTCCTCTTACCCTCCCAATGGTTCCGCCAAACCCACCGATGCAAGCAAGCGACCTACCGGCGGTTTCCGGCACACCATTCAAGTGGAATATCCCGGCGATCCTCACCCGCAAGAGCGCGCCACCGGGTCCAGCCATGGCAAAGCCTCAAAAGCAGATGCTCGCCCCAGCTCCAAGCAGAGCGCCGAACCCCGCGGAGAGAAGTCTACCGGTGCCCAGGTGTCTACACCAAAACCGCTCCCTCCTGCTCCATCTACTCCTACCCCTTCCCGTGTCGATACAGCACACCTCACACCTTCTGCCGCGCTGCGCGAGAACCAGCCCCAGACACCTTCGGTTGCCATCTCTCCAGCCAGTCCCTCCCCCGCCACAAACGCGGAGGACAGGTCTGTCAACACCGCTACTGGTTCCACGGGTTCCGGATCAAGCCGTCATCGCAAAGGTTTATCAGTGGACAAGTTTGGGCTCGGAAAGATCTTCGGAACAAATGGGGACCAATCCGCCGCGAATGGTATGCGATCCCGTGTCCCATCTGAAAGCTCGGCTGCTGGTACGCCACTTGCGGAAGAGAAGAAGACATCGTCGACGGTTACAAGCACCAATGACAGCGCCAAGAACGCTCTCTTGAGCCCAGTCTCTCCCAGCCCGAGCGAGTCGGCGAAGAAGAACAGGAGAAACACTCTCACAGTCATGGTTGAGCCATTCAGCCGCAGCATCAAGTCACGGAAGGGCAAGACTCCTGTTAATGAGACCCCCGCCAAGGACAGCCGCGATCTCGAGAAACAACTGCCGCCCTCTTCCACTGCTTCTCCTTCGCAGACCAATCGCGGAACTGTGTTCCCCAGCGTGGCAAAGGATGGGCATCAGACCCACGATATGCCCGCATCGACAACCAAGGCTCGCAATGTCATGCAATGGTTCAGGAGACGAAGCAACGTCAAGCCCGAAGGAGAGGATTCTCCTGATTTGGGGGCCATGCGCGCCGGCACGGATCTCTCGTCGCGCTCGCAGATCCCAACGCCAAGTTCCAAAACGGAGTTGGAGAGAAACGGAGATCAGCACGGTCGGTCTGCTGGGGAGACCTCGTTCTCGTTCTCGAGGGCCGGATGGAAGTTCAACGCTTCTGCGCCTCCCAAGGACGTCTTGCGTATCCATCACGGTGCTGTTGATCAGACTACGATCACCACCCGACCACCTCCAGAAGTCATCAAACACGTTTGCAAGGTTTTGGAGGAGATGGGTATGGACATCAAGGCCGAAAGCGAATATAAATACAGATGCGTTCGTGCAAAGAGGAGAAAGAGCGGTGGAGCAGTTGGTCTGGGCTTTAGCACGGTCGGGAGTGGGAGTGGGTTGGCAGCCTTCACAATGGTCGGATCAGCGGCATCTAATGGAGTAAGTCAGCCCTATACTTGGTGTTCTGGAGTCGCTGATGATGAGGGTTATAGGTCGATAAACGTGGTCTTCCTGTGCCGTCCCATCCCTCACCTGGTGGCATGCTTAAAGGGCTCCTCATGCGAAGGCAGTCATCTCAGGTGTCTGGTGTGGCCTCTACACACCCTTCATTGCCCCTGGATGACGAGAACCCTACAACCGCGCCTTCGCCTGTAGAACCCACCTCGTCTGGCATTGGCGAGCCTATTTATGGCGATACTGCCCAGGACGCAGGGGACGAAGTCCGGTTCTCGATCGAGCTCACACGGATAGATCGCCTCAAAGATACCTATAGTCTCGATATCCGTCGCTTGAAAGGTAACCTACGAAGCTACAAATTCCTGTACGACACCATTAGAGAGTACGTACGCTTATCGTTCCATCTCATACTGTACATGCTGACACTGCCGTTTACCAGGAGGGCGGATCTCCAGAGTTAAGGTATTGGCAGGTATCTCCATCATTTGGCACTACACCGTGCGGTGTCGTGGTCGCATCACAATTTCCTTCATACCCTACCATCCACTTGTAATTTTTGCTCACTTTTTTCCTTCTTTTTCCCACTTGATCACCGTCTCGTGTTTAGCTGTTTCATGTACCTTGCTCTAGGTTTTCCGTCGGTCGACCTGACGCACCCTTGTCAACTGCTCTTCTGATTGGTTGTTCTCCGATTGGTCTCTGTCGTTTTCCGTCTGCCGTCTTTCAGCTCATCCAGACTCCACGTTTCAGCTGCTTCCATTCATCACAGTTTATATGACAAAAATCTCCATTCAAACCTTATATGTCTGTATCCTAGTATCATCACTCGGACCGGTTTTTTTACCCGCAAGGAATGGAGGATGATGGTGATGTACATATTCCAACATTGTCGTAAAATGCGGCATGTCGACATAAAACGTGTTTATACATTCAATCGAAAAATGAAACGTTGATTGTGCGAGTTATAAAGGATCGTGCATGATTATGCGTCCGCCATGATCGAAAAAGGAAACGGCCCGTCGAGTTCCCGACCCACCTCGTCCGCAGAGCCATGATAGAGCATGTCGAGCGGTCCGTCCCGATAGCCGTGCCGAGATCCACATCGATTCCGCATGGATGCCGTCGAGAGTGACAAGGGCAACGTGGCATTGGTGGTGGTATACAGGGCCGTACGCTCGAAGCTCGAGTCTGGCGAATCGGATGCCCGGGACGGGTCCAGCGCAGGCACGGCACGCATACTATACACACTCGGACTCCCGTCGTCGGCGTCCGACAGGGCACGTAGGCGATAAAACCCGCGGCCATGATCGAGGACGTTGGTGCGACCGTGTCGCACGCCCTCCTCGGACTCGGATGGCACTGGCATGCCAGTGCCAGTGCTCGGACCAAGGTACGCCGTGTCTCCCCCACCGCGACTGTCGGAAAGATGACCAGACTCCGAGGACAGTCCCAGTCCTGGGTAATTGAACGAGAGCAGCGCCGGATCGATCTGGAGTGGATACGCCGACCGGGCGTCCGACTCGGTGTCGGACGGAACGGGGCCCGACAGCCGCAGCGGCCTCAGTGCGGGCGGGAGCAGACACTCGGCTGCGTCGCCGGGTCCGAGCCCGGCCAAGTTGACATTCTCGTCGAGGGACTCGTTGGAGAGGGCGCTTGCGAGGGATGGGAGTCCGGTCTTGGATGGGCTCCCTTGGTCACACCGTCGAGGGCTGTCGTTGGGCACCGCAAGCGGATGGCCCAGTGGGCGCACCGTGTCGCACAGGTGGAATGGCGAGGCGTTCAGCGCCAAAGCCCGGGAAATGTTGCTCCATTCGCTCGATCGGCAGCTCTCGAGGGGCACTTCCCTCTGCACAGACCACGACCTAGTACCAAGTGCAGGCGACGCAGGGCTCGGTGGGCCGACGGTCCTCGCATCCTCGCGCGCATGGAGCCACTCTTGTCCCCGCTCGCGCACGCCGCATGGTTCAGGGTTCGCCGGGTCGAGTGGACCCCCCGTCGTAGGCCAGCCCACTCCCAAAGGTTCCACCTGCACTGGCGTGTCTCCTTCCAAGGTCGCCGCACGACCCTTCTTCCTCCCACGGCCGACGACCACCCGTTTGTGCCCCAACACCCCCACGTTCACCCCCACCCCAACGCCCCCATGCGCCTGGCCACTCCGCTTCACCGTACATGTTGGACACGCCTTGACAAACTGCGCCGTCAGCTCCTTGGGCACCCACGAATAATGTTCCCGGATCACCGCACACGTCTTGTCCCGCCCGCCGTGCCCCGCGCGGACGTGGCAGTAACAAAAGAGCTCGTAGAGCTGTTCCATAATGGCCACGGGTCTATTTTCGTGCAGGACGACTGCGCTAAAACTGAATGCGTCTTCGGTGGTGCTGATCCCCATCGATTGTTCGAGTTCGAGGTCTGCGTCGTCCACGTGCGCGTCCGAGGTTGATGCTGTCGCCGTCCCGCCCGTATCGCTCCAGCCGGAAGCCCAAGCACTGGCACCCCCGTCACGCACCGGCCGACTCAGCGTAAACATCTTGCGCACCCAGAACCGAAACTGCGGCGTGTCGACCGTACACGCCTCGGGCTGATGCAATACGTCCCAGATCTTGTCAAACATGGCTTGCGTGATGAGCGCCTTGTCGCGCTTGCGTGGGCTCAGACTGTGCAGATAGCCCGCTTCAATGCGTTTGTAGTCGGCATACGTGGGGAGACCTGGGTGGTCTGGTGGGACGTCCACCTCTTGGTCTGCATCTGGGGTTTCATCCGCATCTATGTCTTGGGTGGGTGGAAAACCTGGGGAGAAGTAGGAGTGGACCAGCGGGTTTCCAGGACTGGCGGTCGGCGACCGACGGTCATACGGCCTCGTCGACGTCGTACGCGACAGGTGTGTTCGTAGACTCGCAGGCATGTCTCCGTTTTGAAAAATGAATGTACGATGAATATGTAGGATGTGTACAGTAAGAAGAACGATTAGACGAGATGTTACGCTAACTGTGTGCGATCCTCGACGCGCCCCTAGTGGCTGACCACTCCACGCGATATATCACGTGATGAAAAATCAACCCCTGTCCCAATCGAAAGTCTAGTATGAATGATGCCTATGTGTTGTGTCGTGTGTCGTGTGTCGTGCTATGTGTAGTGTGTGTATGCCCTGGATGAAAGAGAGAGACCATAGCCACGTGGTCAACATCCGCCATTCAACCTGTTCTTGGGCACCGTCTGATTATACTGCGGGGACCCCCAGCTAGTCAAGTTGAAGTTGGTATACGCCTCCTTGTACCTGTCGTCACCGCGTCAACCCATCTCGTCGAACGAGAAAGAAAGAGACGCACGCATTAATATAAGCAGCGGTAGGGAACGCGGGTGGGTCACACCCAATATTCTTTGCGTTCGAAGGCTGGTACACCCGTATATAGTCGACCATCATCGTCGCAGGGAGCTGAATGTTGGCAAAGTCGATCCCGCCAAAGTTGACCGAGAACCCGAGATTGGCGATGATGTACTGTACGTGCGCAAGACCGTCAACGTCGCGATGTGTGAGGAAAGGACGAGACTACCATGGGTTCTTGAGGAATAGGCCGCGCGCTGATTTCTGTAAGCGGGTCCGGGCCTACTGCGCCTGCCATCACTGTCCAGACGCGCTTGTCGTCGCTGATCCATGTAATGTACGCATCGTCGAACCCGGGGACGTATTCAAAGCCATACACGCTGGAACACGCTGTATCCAGTTCGTAACAGTCTTGATTGGTGATGGACAAACCGCTCGTGGTTTGTTGATACGCCCCTGCCCCAAGTCAGCACCGTATCGTCCATAGCGCGGTGCACGTACCGCCAATGTAGGGATTGAGCACCGTAATGTTCGGATCGTAGATGGCATAATTATCCGTCGTGTTGAAGAATGCATACGCAGCCTACATCACACTATCAATCACCATGTTGCGAGAAAACGTATCCCATACATCGAAGGGTGCCCATTGCGCGGATTGAGATACCTTCAAGCAAGTCAGACAAACAAGCAAACACGAGGACATGCACAAGACCTTGCCAACACCAAAATCCACCGTCGCTTCGAAAATATCGATTTCAGGTGCCGATCGACCCACGTAGCTACCGTTCTGATGCACAGGGCCCGGATGAGATTCGCCGGGACAGGTGCACGCAGACAAACGCTGGCCAGGAAGGTAGGACTGCGTCGCGTGTGAGACAATCGCGGCAAGCGAGCGAGCAGAGAAGGTCTACCAAGACACCACCGTACGCAGGATCCCCATTCTCAGTAGCAGCTAGAGGCTTCCTCTGACCTGGGTATGTCTGGTTCGGCAGCGTGCCCACGTCACAACTGTCATACGAGTATGGCCACTAGGTAGATATAAGCGCGGCAGACAAACCCCCGAGAGATGACCTACCAGACCCTCCAAACTCGCACCAAAGCCAGCTCGTCCCAGATTCCCCATCGTCCATCTTTCCCAACGATATCAGATACGGTCCAATCAGACGCGATCAGCACTCACATGGCGGGCCACAAACCACTAATCACATCGGTCAGTACGCTATCACAAGAACAGCATTACGCACGCACTGAACATTGTTTGACCCAGGCAGAATGACAGACGCTAGCAACACGTCAGACGACACACCCACGAATTGACAACACACTTACTCTCGATCAAACCACCCGTAAAACAAAACTTGTTCCTACCACACGCCGCTCAACCGCACGCTCGAACCAATATCGAACCACTCACCACGACTGAATCTACGCATATATGCAAGTCAATCAGCATTGTCGATACGTGGCCGCAACACACACGACTCACCATGCCCGACTGGTACGACAAGTTGTGATTCGTCGCTGGATCCTGCTTGCTCAACGTGATCGCCAAGGTCCCATTCTTGGTCGTCACCGCGACGGGATCGTACCACTCCAAGTCGTTCTGTCACGCCAACGCCCATCAGCCCACGCAGCAGCCCGACCTCCTTGCGCACGCACCGTGCCCCAATAGTGTAAACTCGGTGCCTCCCAATAGGGATCATCTCCCGGATAAAACGAGCGGCCTTCGGTGTTGAACTCGTCGGAAAAGACGAGCTCCAGGATGTCGCTCGACATGTACGACTGTTTGGTGTATGCCTCCTTGGGGGTGTCGACGTCGATGAGACCGCGGTTGCCAGGGATGACGGGGAGTTGGCCCGTGGCGTTGATGCCACCGAGATTGAATCCGCCCTGCGTCGTTGGCTTGTGGGACAAGATGTGGCTTGCGACCGGAAAGCCTGCCCACGATCAACGCCAGCGCGGGACACGAGCATGACCACACATACCTATACTGGAAAGAGCGTCACGGTCCATCCCATGGACAAGCAAAAGACTCGACTCACAAGAGGGCGATGCAACCAGCGGCGATGAGAAAGAGACAACCAAGATTGACAATGCCGCGGGCGGTACAGATAGTCCCGCCCTGGTCACTCTTCAAATCGCGTTTCGGGTCGGGATTGTGTAGGTAATCGTCGGGCTCGGGTGTGCCTATCGTCAACGCCGACGCACCCCAATCGGCAGGGTTCGGGTTGAGCGAGTACTGTGTCTGTTGTTCGATGCCATCATCACGCATAGCAAGACCGCGACCTACCTTGTCAGACAGCGAGTTCTAGACGCGGCAATGGTCAGTACGTCACGACCACGACACCACAAGGGCAGACTCACAAAGTACGGAGATGGACTGGGCGACCTGGACATCATGGGTGACTCTGGGGAGCCCCGCTCCACATCGCCATTCACGATGGAGGGCGTCCGTGGACTAGGGGGAACTGCGAGATTCGAGTTGGACGAGGACGCAATGGCACTGTAGTCCCGCCTCGTAAGAGGAGTGCTCATACTGCCAAACGAGAAAAAAAAAAGGAGAGTGGAATAGAGTTGGACTTGAAAAGAAAAAGAGGGATTGAATGCCAATGTAACGTAACTTTCTACGGTTCGTCAAGCGCCACGACGGCGCGACAGAGCGCGTCTGGCGTTGGCTTGGACGCGACAACATCGACGCGCATCTTGAGCGTGTCCCGCAAAGAGGACGCCGTCGTGGGGCCAATCGCGGCCACTCTGAGCGCGCCGAGGTCCAACATCTCGCTCAACATGGGTGTGACAAACGCAGCCGCAGACGGCGCGAAATACACGACCCATCCCCACTCCTCTGCTTGATCAGGCATGTGTGACCGTTCCAACGCAACCCGCAGATCGTCCCGAAACGTCGACGACCCCGTCGTGCCGTACACCTCGAGCGTCTCCAGCGCAATACCCCCGGCAGTGAGCATCTCCGGAAGTGTCTCCCGATTCTTGTCCCCCGTCAGATACAACAACCGTCGTCCCTCACAATCCTCCCCCAAAATGAACCCCGCAAGCCGCTCTGCCGTCCCCGCCTCCGCACCCCCGCGAACCTGGTGCACCGCAGGTGCGAGATGCGCCATGGACGGGAACGCGGTGTGGATCTGCGACGCGGCTGCCGCCGTCGCGTCCCCAACGACATAAAACGGGACCGTCCGCCAATCCGCTGAGATGGGTGAGACCATGTAGGCACACCGTCGCACACGACACACCTTGGATCGTCTCCGCCAGGGGTGGGATCGACCGGATGGCGCCGCACCACGCCTCGACAGATCGCTTGCTCGTCATGATCACCCCAGAAAGACCCTGTGCCTCAGGGCCACGCACGATCTTGTCCCTGAGCGCATCGACGTGGACGAGTACCGTCTCCAGCACAGGGACGGACAGTGGCACATAACCCTTTTCTTCAAACGCAGCCTCGTACCGATCTGGCCCATCCTCTGCTGGTGCTCTCAGTAACAACACGTACTTCATCCTACACTCGACGATGTGAGAGTCGAAGTTGGATATTGGCACTCCGCGAGAATGACCGGCGTCCGATGGTGCAGGCATTGCGCCCGACAGACCCTCACTCCCAGCTCATTGCACAACTATTACCATGCCTGACCTCCTCGCTTCGCCCCTGGTCACCACACTCCTCTCCAGGTCACCCCCTCCCCCACTCACCGCCAGCAAGGTCTGGCGCACCAACCTCACCCCCGATATCGACAAGCTCAATGCTAGCCTCAACATCCGTGCAGGTAAGCACACGATCGGCCCGATGCACCCCACGTCTCACTCCGCAATGCGTAGCCCTTCACCTTCTCAACGACGACTTCGATGCTTGCCACAGTCTTGCTCAAACACAAGAGGGCAACCCGTATGCGGATCACCTTCATTGCATCGCACACAGACGTGAGCCAGACTACTGGAACTCCAAGTGAGCGTCGGTGCATCTCCAACACCATCGTGCGCTAATCGGGTCAGATGGTGGATCGCCCGTCTCTCTCATCCTCATCTAGCCGAGATATACGCGCCACATGTTGCCAGTGCGTCACCATCCCAAGTGAAAAAGGCGGCAGAGGAATTCGTGGATGCGGTCCAGAAAGCAGAAGCTTCTGGAAGAGGGATCACAGAGCTGGAAGAGCGTCAGTGGGCAGAGTTGACGACGCTGACCAAGATCTTGATTGAGGAAGGACACTGATAGCAAATTGATGTACATACGATACCACCATCAAGTGACCAGACTCATCCAATCGCTCTGATGATGTTTTCGTATACCGTAAAGACAATTCCACCACTCATCTGCAACGACACGTCATTTCATGCACGAGTCGACGACCAGGTTTACTACTCACCACCAACCGCGCTAGTCTCGGCGTCGTGCCAGTCCAGAATCGTAGCAAGCCTTCCTCTGTCAGAATGCGGTAACCACAATGGAACGCGTTCTTGTACTCTTTGGCAGCACTGAGAGACTGCATGCGCGTCTTGATGACACTATTCCACGTGGTAAACGCATAGCATACGTAACAAGGCAAAAGACGTACTCGAGTGGTTGTGTGACATAGACTGTCACGAGGCCTGCGATAGCACCGATAGCGAACGTAATCCCAGTTGGAAGCTGTTGTCCTGGACGTGCAGTGGACTGGACAAACTGCTTGAGGGTTGTATAGGTCGTGAAGCGAACCGCCGAGTTGGCGCCTTGTCGCATCATCTAGGACGAGGTGTAGGTCATGGGGAGCGCAGGTAAGCTTAGTGGACGTACGACAGGGAATAGACCTCGGTATATGCCCGCGATGCCTTCCTGGCGTACGATGGACGTGGTGCCATGTATGAGACCACGGTATTGTGGATCCGGACGCTTGGCGTCGTCGATGAGTTTCGTTCTAGCGTGTGGGTGTTGGTGGGAAGAAAGAAAGGAACGTGTATACGCACTTGATCGTTTCAGAAGGAGTGACAGCGATAATGGCCTCCATCATCCCGGCACCCAAGCCCGCTAAACGCACGATGAGTCACATGGACAGACGGATGCTGAAATGCACGCACCGAGGAGACTTTTTGGCGCGCTGACCTTTCCCTGTGGGGGTATGAGGAGGCAAAGTAGGAAAAAAAAGAGAGAGAGGATCACCTCTGAATCCGCCAAGAGACCTTTGAAGTGGTCATAGCTCACGAAGCGCACACCGGCCTTGATGGCGTTTCCAATGACAAGCGCCGAGCAACCCGAATAGAGACCGGTGATGCCCTTGTCGCGGACGGTCGTGCGGATGATGGTGAACGGTGATTCTCGCTGGTACGGTGAGCCCGAGGGTGCCGCGAGACGGACAATGCACGAACCTGGCCACCAAACTGGGAGCGTGTTTTCACAAATTCAGTCGGATAGGTCACGAAACTTGCTAGACAGGTTCAGCTCGAGCACATTCCCGACGAAGCCGACGACGTACGCTTCGATGGCGCCTGCGGTCGTGCCAGCGATCAGCGAGTGTAGCGGCGGTTCTTTCTTGCTCGTCATGGTCAAAGTTTTGGACTGCCAATTTAGGAAGTCACCCTGCTACTTCGTTCTTGGCCATGACATCACTCCCAAACAAACGGATAAATAACGCGCGACCACGGCTGACCCGCCCTTGACATCATGTCTTCCCTCCCACCCCCGGCCAACGACGCCAAGTTGGTACCTCAGCGTGCCCAAGACCGAGAGGAACACGGAAAGAACGCGTTCAACTCTGAGCGTCCCCTGGGCGTCACCCCTGTTCCCGAAGGTCCGCTCTTTTTGACACTCACAAATCAGGGGATCCTCACGCGTTTCAGGTGGTGTCGCGATCTGCGGTCAGCCAAACTTGCCCGAGGGACAAGCCACCATGGCAGACAAGATCGCAGGCAAGACCCAAAAGGTGGGTGTCTCAGCCGCTGACTGCTACTCCCTCTCATGTCTCTCCAGGTGATTGGGAAGTATACGCACAATCCTGATTTGCACGAGAGGGGTGAGCTGCGTGAGACGGGCGGCAAGGCTGCTGCAGAGGGTCGTGCCCGCGCTGCCCACGATTAGAGTTGTAGCAACAAGACTGAGCATGTGTACGATGGCGGTGTAATGGTATAGAACAAGAGTTGGATGCCCGTTTGAACGGCTAGTCCATGACAGATAGGTGAGCCACTCGTTGGTTGATGTTCTACAAGACTACTGGATTGAATCAAAACTATGGGCTACACCCCGGCCCTTCAATCTAAACCTGCACATATTCGCTGCAACGCCGCCTTCACGTTTCTTTGTTGGGTCCATCTGGTTGAACAAACATCTCTATCAACAGTTGTTTGTAACTGAGACGAGCAAGACAGATTGTATCCGATTGGAATCGCGTTAACTTGTCTGTTCATTCACTGCCGGATATCAATCACCGGCACGGATTAGATCACTCGAAGGATATAAAGGACATGGATAAACCGAAGCGAGCGGTAGACCCACAGGTATTGCCAAATTGAGTGTTCCTCTTTAGAGAAGATGTCCGGCGAGACCAAACAGGCCATTTCGCGATGATGTGCTACCTTGGCCATCAGCGCTTCGCACCTCCGATCGAGCGCCCCCCAGGATCTCCTATTCGATCACACCCAGACTCGTTTCCAGAAAATGGCTACCATGTCCATGGGCGAGAGCTTCCCAAATATCCCAGCAGAAGGCGTGCGCTTCCGATTGAAGGCGCGCGACAGCAAGCATGTCATGTACTCGCGGTCGGCGCCCGAGCCCACTGTCGGACACTGCGTTGGCCAAGAGCGCAGCGACCAGATCTTCACGTTGATCCATGGTAGGCACGACCGCAAGGGCCTCTACGCCATCAAGAGCTGGGCCTGTGGCAACGTCCTCTTCTCGCGCTATACCTTTTCCCCCAAGATTGGGAACATTGGGGGAGACGGGGACTACCCTGACAAGTATGTAGGCATTCCACCTGACAGCTAGACGGTACGGGCTAATACAAGTATTCACAGCTGGTTCGAGTTCCTGCAGGACGATCATGACAAGGCGTCGTTCCGCATCTACTGTCCAGCATCAGACAGTGTTTTCTACTCTCGTACTTCAGGAGAGCCTACGTTTGACAACTATGACGGTGGCACCGAGTTCAGCGATCAACTGTGGCGTTTTGTTCTCGTGAACTAGAAGCGAGTCGATGCGATTGGGCTTGGCGAGAATGGTATGTGTCTTTATTGTTCAACGTCAACGCTGTAAAGGCGTAATGCTGACAGGCCTCTGACAGCGGCGATTAGGCATATTAGTCTTAGAATTCATGGTACCATCGGTGCATGTAGCGTGAGTGTCTGGGACCTGAATGCAAGTATGTATAGTCGAGGGACGAACGCTATAAGTGACAATCGTAACCACATACCTGAATAACAACTGGGCTCGACAGGTTATATAGTTCTGCAAAGTACATACTATGATTATGCATCTTCGTATACAGGGCCACAAGAGGCCTATGCTCATCTTCGGTAGGGGCAAGTCCTTTGCCCACTCGGGTCGTCGAGTACTGTGGCATACACATAAAAGACATACTACATAAGGTGGCAAATAGAACAAGAAACTACTCAATAATTTTAACCGACGTCGGTCAAACCAAGAAATGTGTCCAAAATCCAACCTCGCTCACTGACCCTCGGGCTTCTTGTTCTTGGTCGTGGCTGCTGTAAGGCTCTTGTGGATAAACGGCAAGACACCACCTCCTGCGATCGTGGCGCGTACGAGGATATCAAGCTCCTCGTCGCCACGAATCGCCAATTGCAAGTGTCGAGGCGTTATACGCTTCACACGAAGATCTTTTGATGCATTGCCTAGATACCGCAACTATATAGCGCCAGAGACGGCATGATATGTGTGTCCGACGCACCTGCTAGCTCGAGCACTTCGGCCGTGAGGTACTCTAGAATCGCGCTCGTGTATACCGCAGCTTTTGCACCGATCCGCACGTTGTGTTGCGTGCGTTGTTTGAGATAACGATGAATACGACCGACAGGGAACTGAGGTACGTGAGCAAATGCGCGAACAATAAAGAGGAAGTGAAATGGGACATACCTGAAGCCCAGCCTTTTGACTTCGAGTTTGTATCGTGCGGGGTCCTGCGCCCGCGCCCGAACCTGCGACGCCACCTTGATCGAGTGCCCCTGTCTTTGACTTTCCGCCTGTTGCTTTGGGTGGCATTGTGGAGGGATGATGATCGTAAGAAGTCAAGTCGCGTCTTGCTTTAGGGTCGGCGATTCGGTGTTGTTGATTGAAACGCGTGTCATCACGTGATCCCGGAAACAGTACTTACCGGAGCACATACCGAATCCCGATAACGCCACTCTGTCTTTTCTATCAAACAGCTCAAGATGTACTCGACGGAAAGGATCGGGTTTGGAAAATTCGGTGGCGCCATTTCCCTGCTACCGGTATATATCCCTTTGGTCGACATCTCCCGTTAGATAGGTAATTCTGGGCCGAGTCCCTGGACCCGCTTGTCAGTGGAATCGTTCGCATCACGATCTCTCGATCATCACTGTCTAGGACCACCATCAACGTCCCCGAGCACATACAGTCGACTTTCTTGGGCATAACCTTGATATCCTCGAGTAGATCTGTCGTGTGCGCAAAGTCGATCCATTTCTCCGCACCGAGGTCTGGACACAGCTTTTCTTTTTCTGCCTCTGTATCTGTGTAAGAGTGAGGGTGTCGTCAGTTTGGCAAGGTGAGCGTGAAAGAGACGTCAAGCTTGCAGAGGACGCGCATGCCCATTGTCAACGCATACTACACGGCTAAGGAGTGGGAGTACGCTTCCCCGTCTTTCTTTTGCGTGCACCATCGACGGCTGTCGTGATCGAATTGCGTTGCAGGTAAGCGAGAGGGGCTCTTTTCTTCGCGAAAGCTCTACCACCGAGGCTGCCCAAAACGTCGTCATCTGCTTCAAGGACAACCGGGTCTCTTCATGAGATCGGAATTACTTAACATGGTTTTGGCCGTCTCGTCGATCTTGACGCCCTCGTTCAGGACACGGTCTGTATTATATCCATGTCCGCTGCATCTCACGATCGGTTCCATGGTTTTCTCCGGTTCCGCTTTGGTAATATCACCATTTTTTTGATGGACGTGGTTCGATTGAGACACCAGGACGGTCCGGGTGCTATGGCGCACATCATGCTTGATCTCTCAGGCTTGGGTATTTCGCGAAAATCGGAATCACGGGCACGTGTACACATTGTCCAACACTTTTCTAATCGCGATTGACGTCATTAGGATAGATCGTGGCGTATATCATTGACTTGCGACACGGGGGGTCGTCTTCAGGGTACATTATGATTTGGGGCGGGCACGTTTTCTTGCATTGTAGGACTAGGCTTTCTCAATTGGACAGATCGGAGAAGGCATATTGAAGACACACCACGCTCCGATGTGTAAATCATGACTCCCGAGGACGTTGCTCGTCTACGTTCTCATCGCGATCGCTTGCGCGCTCCATTCATTCCTCGAACTAACGGCCTCACGTCCCCATATTCCCCCAACTGGTCGAATTTCCGGCATAGGTATTGATAGTGTGCGACTGAAGGATGATGCACATAGACTAGTGTTGAGTTGGGGCCAGGAGTGCCAAGGTGAAATGCACATTTGGGAGCGACGGATGGCGTCAAACCGACCGGAACAGAAAAAAAAACGGGCGTGGAGGTATTCTAACTGTGCCCACGATGTTGCATTCAGGGCTGTTTGCTGGCTCGTTGATCAATGATTACTGCTGTATTTGCTTTATCAGTTACTAGTACCGACAGACGCAATCTGTGGTTCGTTAGATAGCGAGGAGATCCGGGAACATCGTCATGGTGTTCGCAGTTATAGCTAGAGCAGTCATGTCGGGGAAATTGAATCAGAATGGTGGTTTAGATCTTTGCCTGTTCCGTGGCTGTTGGACGCCACAGTTGGATGCTGTCATGAAGTGCTCAATAGTGAACTGAAGTAAAGCAGGTTACGGGAATCCACCCCGACTGCAGCAAGTATTAGAACTTACTATTTAGTCCCAAGCCCTCAATAACATGTTTTCTCCATTACTCGATATTGCGAGCTGGCCGCGTTGCAGAAAGTGTTACCTACCTCAGTCAATCAAGCACCCGAGCTCACTTACACGGGCAGTTTTCTAATTCACAACTCGATCAAACTGCGTTTTTCTTTCTTTGCTGTCCTCTCTGGTCTCGTGCGCTCCCCGTTGTCGACACCTTTCCAGCCGAGAAATTACAGGCTGACGTCCCTGCGGAGGATAAGCCCACTGGGGGTTCGTTTCGTATTCCCTGCATTGTAAGTCTGACTGGGTATGCGAACAAGCAAGGCATCATACTCACCATCATACTAGTTTAGTATTCCCTGTTAAGCTGGAGATGCGGTGACATTCCAGCAGCCACGCAGTAAATCTCATACCGGGGAGGTGTGATGGATGATAGTATTGGTTGAATTCGTTGGTGTTATCGATTTCTTGTGCGAGGTTGTCTTGCTGATGGAGTCCGGTCGGACAGATATTAGTCGAGATGCTGTCTATACGGCATACGCGGACCGATGTGAACGATGTGCAGGGCGCGGTTCGTGATGTGGCCCCTTTCATCCATAACCGACTCACCCGGCGACAGAGCACTTGAGTGGGCTCAGGTAGCAAGGGCTAGGCCGTCCGAATTGAAATATCAATATCTTTTGATTTATGAAACATCATGGCACGAGGTCCTCGTGTGTGTGTGTGTCAGTGTGTGTGTATTCAGGAACAAGACAAACGCCATAAAAATAGCAGCATGCTTGAGATGCCTCAATATTTCTCCCTCCAGGCTCCACCCACTGCCCCGCCGTGACTGTTGTAGCGCCACTGACACCACTTTCTTTTCCGTCCTAGGTTTTCCTAAGTTCCTAACCTCACAGGCTTTTACACTGTTGTGAATGCCCGCCCTTGCCATGTACAGCAGAGTGATCTCCGCTGTGTATTGCAGGCGTGTGCACACATTATCTTGGAGTGCTCACTATAAGTTGACAGGTCACGAGTACTAGTGTGCATGCCTCTTCGGAATCGGTGCACAGAATTCACGGCCGTTTTTGGACAGGTTGAATCATGAACTTAGTATGGCCTGTCACGATGCCAGTCTGGAGTGGCGCTGTCCAGGGCCAAGGCAAAAGGTGGAGCCCGTTTGAAGCCCTCTCTTTCGTCCCGACTCCGCCTGGGACCCTTTCATGCTGATTGGGGCTTATTAAACTTCATGATGTCAGTCTACGACTAGCTTGCTCTTATCTTTGGAGCTACATCATCAGGGCGTCAGGACCAAGGTTTGACCTCGTTTCATTGGCACTGCCAAGGCCTTCCTTTTCACGCCGACTCGGTCTTGGAGCTAGTGCAGAGTCAGGTCATGGATGGTTGAACTATGGCCTGTTATAGTTCACGACTCCAGTCTGCGACTAGGATGCTCCTCGTTCAACCTGTTTCATTTAAGTGGCCCCACTAAAGGCTCGATTCATCTCCCGTACTGATAACGGCCGCATTCCAATCATCCTGAGACATGTGCCAAATGAGTCGGTATGGCGACGTCTTCCTATCTACAGTCGCAAGCGGAACGTCTGGGGCTGCGTCGTACCTGGGCGAGCATGTATTGTGTATGTATTGGTGATGCAACGGATGCTTGTTCTCTGGTGTACACTGACGGGGATGGAAGGGACAATCAAGGACTCCGCTAGTAGGGAGAAAGAAGGAGGGCGATCAGTTTCGTCGCATTCGGGGAACTGTCAACGGGTTGATGGCTCTCCTAATACACGTACCTGTGCGGGTTAATTATCGGAATCTATAGGTGAGTATGACCCTGCCGGCGACCGGTCCTGCCAGGCTTTGATACCCGTTGTGGACATCGGGTAACATTGACGGAGTATAGTGGGGGAATGGCAAAATCAGCTCAGCGTGGCGGAGCAGGCTGTCAGGCTCAATGGCGAAATCAGCTCAGTCACTCTGAGAAAAACAGATGGCAAAAAAAATCGACTTGCCCGAGCAGCTAGGAGATAAGAGAGATAAAAGGTCGCTGGACACATTTCTTTCCATCTCCTACGTCCGCGTCAACTATGGAGAAAGCCGACTCTGGCTCGCGGAAGTCTGCAGATGCCCAGGGACGCTATGGGATACAGATAGGGTACTCTTCTTCATCCCACATCCTCAACATTCTTTTTCATTGACGACTTCTTCCAGGTACCGCACTCTTTCAATTCGCGTGGATGAAAAGGTTGCAAGCGACGCAAAGGCCAAGAAATCTGCAGACCCTGCAGACGCCATTGCTGCCATTGACGTTCACCTTATCCATACCGACCAAGTATATGTTCGCTACTCCTGCAGTCCTACCGTCGGTCTTGAGCCTGCTGCGGTCGAACGCAGATTAAAAGATGGAAAAAACATCATCAGTCCGCCTCCTACCCAGTACTGGCTGAAGGCACTCAACTACATCTTTGGAGGCTTCAACTTCCTCATGTGGATTGCGTTCGTCGTTACAATTGTAGGTCCCCCCCATCCCTATCCGCTGCTATTCCCGTCAATAATGAAGCACTTTCTAGCTCTCTTACAGGCCTTTGGGGGACCCCCCAGAAGCTTTCAACCTTGGCGTCGCTGTTCTCCTCGTAAGTGCTACCCTTGAGACCTCCCCTTCTTATCCTCACTACAGTATCTCGCCATTCATAGATGCTCGTCATTGTCATCTCCGCTACATTTTACGCCTTGGTAGACTGGAACGCAAACCGCATCATGAAGTCCATCAAGTCGCTCATTGCTCATGAGGCCGCAGTCATACGGGAAGGCAATCAACAGCTCATTCCCGCGAACGATATTGTTGTTGGTGACATCGTCGTACTCTCTACTGGTGATCGTGTACCTGCCGATCTCAGGATCGTTCAAATGTCTTCTGATTTGCGCTTCGACCGCTCTCTTCTGACCGGTGAAAGGTCGGTTCAACTAGTTCTCTCGAAATGACTATAACACTGATACCTACCTCCTAGTGATATGATTCCGGGATCTCTTGATGCTACCTCTGACAACGCCCTTGAGACACGTAACTTGGCGCTCACCTCGACGTTCGTCACACAAGGCACCTGCCATGGTGTAGTGTTTGCCACTGGTGATCGTACTGTCATGGGCCGCTTGGTCCGCATGTCTGGCGAGACAAAGTTCAAATTAACCACCATCCAAAGAGAAATCTGGTTCTTTACCAAGGTCATATCCACCGTCGCTCTGTCTCTCTTCTGCCTCTCGCTGCTTTTGTACGGCGTTTGGCTTCGTAAGAGTTACTCAGGATATGAAAACATCAGCACCGCCATTGTCAACTCCATTGGATGTCTGACGGCATTCGTGCCCCAGGTAAGTCTCTCTAGCTGGAATAGTGCACCGAGATACTTGATACTATCAAATTCAGGGTCTGCCCGTCTGTGTTGCTCTTTCTTTGACTGTGATCGCACGTCGCATGGCCAAGAGAAACGTCCTTGTCAAAAACTTGGCAACCATCGAGACACTTGGTTGTATTTCTGTTTTGTGCTCTGATAAGACAGGTACTTTGACTGCGGGCAAGATGGCAAGTTGCATCGCGTCTCTATACTACCAGTGCGCTAACTCTTTCCTTAGGCTGTCGCCTCTATTGCGTTCCTCGATGCCTCGATGAAAGCCAACGAAATTGAGGGGAAAGTAGCAGAAGCGACTAACCCTCGGGTATACGCTGGTCTTGACGCCATGCACAAGATCACCAGACTCTGCAACGGCGCCAAGTTTGACGCTGCCACTGCCGATCACCCAGTCGCGGAGCGTGTCGTCAAAGGAGACCCCACCGATACCGCCCTTCTTCGCTTCTCCGAGGCACTCTCGGTCCCCAGTCTCAACATCAATACCTCCTCGCTCTTGAGCAGCTCCAGACGTCTATTTGAGATCCCCTTCAACTCCAAGAACAAGTGGATGCTTTCCGTTATTGAGGTCAACGAAGTGATCGATGGTAGTATCAGCGAAAAGCGGAGTAAAAACTGGATCTTCGCCAAGGGCGCTCCTGACATCTTGTTCCGCTCCTGTAGTACGATCATGACATCGAATGGCTCCGTTGTACCGTTTGATGACTCGGCAAGGGAACAACTCTCCGTGCTGCAGAGCGCATGGTCGAATGAAGGCCAGCGTGTCCTTGCATTGTAAGTCTATTGTTTCGAGCTTCGGCGTTTTTTTTTCTTAAGAATAGCATAGATGCCGCAAGCCACTCGATGTGTTCAAGGGAGACCTTCCCCCCAGTGATTTAGAAGAGGTCATGTATGGTGAAATGCAGGACCTGACGTTGGTCGGACTGGTTGGCATCCGTGATCCCCCTCGGCCCGATGTTCCTTCCGCTATTGACGTCATTCGGAAAGCCGGTGTCCGGGTATTTATGGTCACCGGTGATTTCAAATTGACTGCTGTGGCTATCGCTCGTCAGGTGCGCAGTTGCATGTGCTTGTCGTGTCTTTGCTGATGCGATTCCCGTGTAGGTCGGTATTGTCACTCAGGAACGCATCGATACCGTCGATAACATCCGCACGGCGAAATATCCAGAAGATATTCGCGCATCGTTGGTCAAGCCCTCCGTTGATGATCCTATCCGTGCGCTCGTTCTGACTGGCGAAGATGTTTCCACCCTTACCCCTGCCGACTGGAACGTGATCGTCGGATCTTACACCGAAATTGTATTCGCGCGCACGACACCTGATCAGAAAATGTCAATCGTGGAAAACATCAAGTCTCGCGGGGACAATACCGTCGCTGTTACCGGTGACGGTGTCAACGATGCACCGGCGCTCAAGGCCTCTGACATCGGTGTCGCCATGGGAAGCGGAAGCGATGTTGCAAAGGAAGCTGGTGAGTTTTATTGGCCTCACCCTCGTCTGCCTCTAGTTAACCCAAACGGTGATGGTAAGCTGCACTCATCTTGCTCAACAATGACTTTGCATCTATCCCCGTGGCCATTGAGATGGGTCGTTTGGTATTCGACAACCTGAAGAAAGTGACGCTCTATCTTATGCCGGTAAGCCGTCGGGCTTCAAGTTGATACGTGAAAACTTAGTTGTTCTCAAGGTCGGTTCATACACTGAGTTCATGGGGGTGCTCTCGAACGTCTTATTTGGAATGCAAATTCCTTTGAGTTCCTACTTGCAAGTCTGTTTCTCGATCACAAACGACGTCGTCATGTCCATATCTTTGATGTACGAGAAAGCGGAGGCCGACCTCATGCTGCGAAAACCGAGGAATGCCAGGACAGATCGTCTCACAGACTGGCGACTGTTCTTCCAAATTTACCTGGTTTGTCATTGCATATACTCCAAGAGCATGGACTTACTGTCAACCAGTTTCTAGGGCTCATGGCTTGGCCGTGCTGCATGTCCATGTGGTTCGTGTACATGCATCAGAATGGCCTCAGTTTCTACGACGTCATCTTGACCTACAACAAGTGGGGACCTGGTTGGCAGGGTAAGACGGGCGAAGAACTCACAAACCTCGTCAACACTGGGCAATGTATCTAGTAAGTGATCCTCTTCTCCTCGACTACTAGGTCTTGACCCGGAATAGCTACGTAACCATGGTTTTCATGCAATATGGCAACCTTCTTGCTATCCGTAACAGGAGAGTCTCGATTTTGCAGTCGAGTCCGTTCTGGGGACCAAGGCGGAACCTGATCGTACCCGTTGGGATGGTTGGTACCGCTCTGATCGCTATTGTCAATCTGTATGGGCCTGGACTTCAGAAGGTCTTCTACACCACACCGATCCCTGCTATGTTCTGGGGCCCACCTTTCGGCTTTGCGCTTGCAGTCCTGATTGTTGACGAACTCCGTAAGCTGATCGTGAGGACCTACCCCGAAGTAAGTCACGAGTACATGTATGCAACAACGTCATCTAACCGCGTTAAACCAGTCGATCGTTGCCAAAATGGCTTGGTAACACAGTGGGGCAGCCTGAAGCTGTTATTGTAATTGTCTGTAGGCTCGCATGAGGATATTGTTAGATTCCAGAAGGACCTGCAAGTACATAGTTCTGCATTGTGACATGTTTGAAATAAATATTCATTTTCGATACTGTTTGCGTACCTCGCGCCCTATAAACACATTCTCTGAAGTGCATTCATGACGCAGGGCTCGATTACCAATGACACCGAGGTGATTGATTGACAGCGGGAAAGTCAAATTTGTCCAGCCCAAGAGCTCCACGGTAACAGTCGATTTGTCACCGACGTCATTTGGTTTTGTCCTCATTGTCTCCGGATCCGCTACTGACCGCCACGGTGCGCCCATTAGAATCCGGAGTGAATGGTTCGGGTGGGTTCCAGTAACAGAAATTTTGGCACCTGGGGCAAGGCGCATTTTATACAGTGAGACAGACGACCTTCGCCGACAGAAGCGGCGGTAGCCCTGGGGACACTATTTTCACGAGTGGGTCGACCTCGCGATTCAATCTCATATTGTCATTTACAGGCTACCAAACCCTGGTCCATACTCCCTCATCAGCCCGGCAATTGGATTGCAAGTTGCGATGAGGATGTCAGGAACAAGAAGGCTTTTTGCCCGCGCAGTGAATGCCACGGGGCAAAAGTTGGTGGCTTGAAAGCCCCGATGATCGAATCGGATCATAATTGATCAAGTTGATCAGCCTAATCACTGGCATGAGACGCGCCGTGACGAGCGTTACCAACTAGTAACCAGTGGAGTAACAAGGGAGGTGAAAACATTTGACACTGACACAAATGTCAATCTGCTTTGTTGACGGGTTTGAATCGCAAAATCAGCGCGAGCCACCAGGCCAGCAGATAAAGGAATTTGGAGAATGAAACAAGACCAGTCCAACTTCTGCTTCTCAATTTTATGGACTTCCAGAAGACGAATTCAAGGGTTTCGAACTCGGGGAGGGATAAAGTCTCTGGCTATGGCATTCAGATCGGGCGAGTCCCTTGCGTTCGACGTTGTCTGGCGCTTTTTCAACGCTTTTTTCGTAGTTATCGAACCCTTTCTGTTCGTGTCGAGGAAAAACAGCTGCCTGCTAAGCCCAAGGCTAGCGCGGATCCAGCCGATGCCATCGCGAGCATAGACGTCCACCTCATCTCCCCAGAAGAGCTCTGCACCCGTTATTCCACTCACCCCGTGCACGGCTTGGACAATGCCGTCGTTGAGCGCAAGATAAAGGATGGCAGAAACGTCATCAGTCCTCCACCAACCCAATATTGGAAAAAGGCGCTCAATTATATCTTTGGTGGCTTCAACTTCCTCATGTGGATTGCGTTCATTCTGACGCTCGTATGCATGTCGCGATGACGGACATCTTCCACTGCTCACTGTTATTCATCACAGTTGTCATATAAGCCTCTTGGGCAACCACCCGAGGTTTTCGTGCTCGGCGTCGCGATCCTGTTGGCGAGTGTCGTCGGTTTAATCTATTTCGCTGTTTTTCATCCTTTCTTCGGACATAGTTGCTTGTCATTGTCGTTTCGGCTACGTTCTATGCCTTGGTGGACTGGAATGCCAGCAGGATCATGAAGTCGATCAAGTCTCTCATTGCTGAGGAGGCATGTGTAATTCGCGATGGCCAGCAGGTGCTCCTTCCGGCAACTGAGATTGTCGTTGGCGACGTTGTCCTCCTCGGGCCTGGTGACCGCGTTCCGGCTGACTTAAGAATAGTACAGGCCTCCCCAGACCTTCGGTTCGACCGTTCCCTGCTTACCGGTGAGAGGTGAGTTCGCCCATCCTTCGTTGTTCTTTTGTACAAGAATCGGCTAAGAGTAGCATAGCGACATGATCCCCGGTGTCTTGACGGCAACATCGGACAATGCTCTCGAGACCCGTAATCTTGCCTTGAACTCGACATTCGTCACTCAGGGCACCTGTACTGGCATCACGTTCGCTACTGGTGACCGCACGGTGATGGGTCGCTTGGTCGCCATGTCCGGCGAAAAGAAGTTCAAGCTAACGACGATTCAGAAAGAGGTCTGGTTTTTCACGAAGATCATATCATGCTTCGCTCTGTTCTTTTTCCTCTTTTCGCTCCTTTTGTTCGGTGTTTGGCTGCGGACGACCTACCCTGGATACGATACAACGAGTTCGGCCATCGTGAACTCGATTGGTTGTCTCACAGCTTTCGTGCCCCAGGTACATCCCTTCAAGTTATTTTGTTCCTTCCTGATCCCTCTTTCTTAGGGTTTGCCCATCTCTGTCGCCCTCTCGTTGACCGTTATCGCTCGCCGTATGGCAAAGCGCTCTGTGTTGGTTAAAAATCTGGCTACTATCGAAACCCTTGGATGCATGTCCGTCCTGTGCTCTGACAAGACGGGTACACTCACTGCTGGAAAGATGGTGAGTCGTTGTGGGGTAGGAGTTCTGCGCAGCTATCCTGATCGAACTTTATAGATGCTCGAGAACATTGCTTTCCTCGACAACTGCTTCCATGCTCGTGACATCCAGGAAAAGATCTCAAAAGCCTTGGATCCGGCAACGTTTACTGGTCTCAAGATGATCCATCAAATTGCTCGCCTGTGCAACGCCGCGAAATTTGATGCGGTTACGCTAAACGAGCCAGTCGAAGCACGTACGGTGAAGGGCGACCCGACAGACACTGCACTATTACGCTTTTCCGAGACACTTTCCGTCCCAAGTCTGGGGATTGATACTGCCGAGCTTCTACAATCTTGGACGAAAAATTTCGAGATCCCTTTCAACTCTCGTAACAAATGGGCGTTGACTGTTGCAGTTCCAAACGACGAGAAACACGAGATTCCGCGATGGATGCTCGTCAAGGGAGGTCCAGATGTATTATTTCCTTCATGCAGCAGCGTGGTACAGTGTGATGGTACCTCGGTACCATTCGGGCCAAATGAAAGGCAGAAGATGTCTACAATCCAAGATGAGTGGTCAAACGAAGGCAAGCGGGTTCTTGCACTGTCGGTTTCACATTCGTTGTATCGAAGACAATGCACGTCTAAATATCTGACCTGTAGTTGCCGCAAATCTTTGGACGGAACCCAGCTCGGACTGCCCGCAAACACTATGGAAGAGTTGATGTACTCCGAGATGAAAGATCTAACACTCGTCGGTCTCGTCGGTCTTCGCGATCCTCCTCGTGAAGATGTGTCGGCTGCGATTGGGACGATCAGACGAGCTGGCGTTCGTGTCTTCATGGTCACCGGTGATTTCAAACTTACTGCGGTAGCCATCGCACGCCAGGTAGACTATCTCCCATGCTCTACTGCAGTTTTGTATTCATAATTTTTCTCGCCAGGTTGGGATTGTCTCACAAGAGCGAATTGACACGATCGAAGATGTTAGAGCTGCCGCATCCGAAAAGGCTCCTCCTAAGTCACGCTACGATGTTAAGCTTTCAGAGGATGACGTGATCAGGTCGCTCGTTTTGACGGGTGAAGACGTTTCGACTCTCACCCCATCAGACTGGGATGTTGCCATCGGAACATATACCGAGATTGTGTTTGCACGTACCACCCCCGAACAAAAAATGAAGATCGTTGAGGAGATCAAATACCGTGGGAACAACACGGTTGCCGTCACAGGTGACGGTGTCAACGATGCTCCTGCGTTGAAAGCCGCTGACATTGGTGTGGCAATGGGAAGTGGAAGTGATGTCGCGAAAGAAGCTGGTATGTCAATCCGCCTACCGCTGTTGCGTTGCTAAAATTTGCTTCAAGCTGCGCTCGTCCTGCTCAAGAACGACTTTGCATCGATACCTGTCGCCATTGAGATGGGTCGTCTCGTGTTCGATAACCTCAAAAAAGTTACATTATACCTCATGCCGGTTTGTAGACTTTTGTAAGTGTATCGACGAGGGCTGACGTGCGTCTCACCATCTCAGGCTGGAAGCTATGCAGAGTTCATAGCTGTCTTTGCGAATGTCCTTCTTGGTATGCAGCTACCCATGACTACGTACCAGCAGGTCTGCTTCTGTATCACGAATGACGTCGTCATGTCAATATCCCTGATGTACGAGAAGGCGGAAGCCGGTGAGTACAACATGTAGTCCTTGAATGTTTTCTGATATACAGTCAGATCTCATGACCCGTAAGCCACGCAATGTACGCACTGATCGTTTGACGGATTGGCGTCTGTTCGTGCAGGTTTACTTGGTGAATGCACAATGTCCGTTGCCTGGGCACATAGCTGATCATTTTGTCAGTTTATCGGGCTCATGCTTTGGCCCTGTGCGATGGGCATGTGGTTCTTCTACATGCAGCGCCAGGGTCTCGGGTTCTACGACGTCATCTTAGTCTATAACAAGTGGCAAAATGGCTGGAAAGGCTTTACTATCGACCAACTTACAGAGTTCGTCAATGTGGGTACCTGCATCTAGTACGTCGTCGGAGATTTCTTCCACTTGCATTCACCAACGGCGTGCGGTTCTCTAGCTACGTCACAGTCGTCATCGGCCAGTATGGTACCTTGCTGTCCGTTCGTAACCGCACCGTCTCGATGGCGCACTCAAATCCCCTCTGGGGTCCCCGCCGTAATCTGGTCGTGCCGTGCAGTATGGTTGGCACAGTCTTGATTGCGGTCGTCAACCTTTACGGACCTGGGCTTCAACAAGTCTTCAACATGAGACCCATCCCAGGCATGTTCTGGGGCCTTCCCTTTTCCTTTGCGCTTGGTATCTTGATAATGGACGAGCTGCGCAAGTTGATCGTAAGGACGTATCCCAAGGTGAGGCGTCACATTCGTGCCCTCACTTCCAGTGTGGTTGGCTGACTTGGGAACACCACCAGTCTTACATTGCTTGGGTTGCGTGGTAACTTAGTCTCGAGCGGTGTGGTACGTGGAAAATGATACGATCATAACGGAAGAAAAAGAAAAATGATTGTAGAAATATCAAGTTGCTCTGTGAGCCGTATTATTAAATTTACTAGGGTAGTAGACTCTATACCACTTGCAGTAGTACGAATATTAATGATGGCGTTGTGGTTATCCACGAAATCTCATCCTCTTTGAACGAACTTGAACTTGATTTTTGAAGTTGTCGGTCAGAGTCACTGACAGAGGTCGTTGTCGTTTTTAGAGATCTAACAAGTTGCACCATGCGCTTCGTTGGGCTCCAACTTGCCTCAAAGAATCACGTACCCGTGATGATGCAAACCCGTGCGGGTTACCCATACTTACCTGATCATGATATTGCCCATAACCTGACCTAAGTACACCGTAAGCTGAGGCTGGCTTGGTGGCCCATAATATTGTTCGGCGCCGAGCCCAAGATGCTTGCCACTAGAAACAACGTCAGTACATTCAGATTCGTCATCGAGAGAGTAATGCTGACTCATCGGCACTGGCGCCCGTTGACCAAATTTGAACTTCCGTCTCCTTTCGGTGTGGGTCAACCATGCAATGTGCCTCTTACGCCACCTCCGAGTTCGTCCTGACGCCTGGTTATACGTCAATGCAATGGTTCCAATGAAATAGAGAAGGGAACGCGAAAATGAGATGTGTTTCGTGCTTTCACTGAGCAATTGGCTCTAAGGCAGTACCAAGTGGACATATACCTTGTTTTTACTGGGATCACGATTTATATGATACGGTGCGTCTCGGGGACTTTTCTTCTGTCACGTTCCTACTGAGACCTGTGTAAAGGGCCTCAGCATTCTTTCTTGCTCACAAGGGTATCGAGAGCATTACCAAATCCGAGGATCGCGACATCCAGCCTACTCTCCTCGTGTATACAATCTCCCAAAGTATTTACCTTTCTCGTGCGGCTACTCTCGGACTTTAGTGTATGGTTATATCGCTGTTATTTGTAAGTCCATGTTTAGTATATGGGTGGTTAAAACAGCTGATAGCGGTTCACTGGCAGTTTCAGTTGTGACATGTAATCATGCCTTTCCTGCAATGCCTTTGATGACACCTTCATTGTCACGGTCTTGAACGTACACGCCGTGCGTTTCCTCCACTTTTACTTTATTAGACGAGTCACTCATCTTTACTCAGTTTGCCAACTCTCACAAGGTATCGTGGGGGTTGTCTCATTGGAGAAAGATATCAGTACTGCCTACGGAACCTTTGGGACACATGGGGACTTGGATCGTCAAGCTCGAGCAAGAAAATGCTTGAGGTAAACGCGCCTTTTTGGCTGGATAGCACTGGACCTCGCTAGAACCCTTGCGTTACGTGGGGCTCATCATGGTTGGTCCGTTGGGAAAATGCAGGTGTGAATATCGTACCGCAGTTCCCCGTGTACGTGGTCGACCGATCAAACTGCCCGCCGGGCTTTACTTATTAGGACGAAGGGCGAATATGATCATGTGCGTTGGCGCCATTTCGCTTTGGATATGAATCTCATTATGGTCCTTTGATATGACAGCCATCAAGCCCCTGTTGGCCATCAAAAACACGATGAGCCCCAATGCATAAACCTTTCCTTGATTCTCCGGGGTTGCATGGTTGTTACATTGTTGCTCGCTTCCTTCATTCCGTTGTGGGGTGCACCCTGCTCCATCACGATGGAAGTGGCCGCGATGCACTGGCAGCACTTTCCCCCCCTTTTTTTTCATATAAGACCGTCGATTCGATATGGTAGGCGCGCATCTTCGATGATACCTTGAGCCGGACTTCGCGCTGCTTGTTATTGACTGCCACACCGCGTAGCAAGGCCGCTGCATACGGCGGTACGACGATGGTCTTCCGCTTCCAAGGCTTGTCCGGCGTAGGGTTCCTGCCTAGAGCGGCTGCCTCCGTTCCTTGCCCAGACATCATGGCTTATCGCGCCTATCATGGCTTAGCCATGGCTGTATCCTGCAGAAGTGCGTTCGCAACGTGGGAGGCGCACAGGATTCGTTTCGTTACAGATTCACGACATTTGGTATAGATGTCGACGACTCGTATCAGAGTGCGGGGTTCCATATTAGAACCGGTCTTCCTTCCCGTCCTTCGTCTACGTCCATCCCCAGGAATGCAAAACATTTTTTTCCGGTCTCGGTAGCCACTGCCGCGATCGCCAACACTGGATCCCGGGTGTTCATCGTCTTTGCGCTTCATATACAAATTGCGTATGCGTTTTTTCTCGAAACTAAGAACCCTCCCCAAGTGGTGACGTGACTCTCTTATCGTGTAGTGTCTCACAGTCGCTCGCACCTGAAGTGTCTATGGGGTCTATACGGCTGCGGACATTACAAGAAGCCTTGAAGCTTTACTTTTTCGCGTTTCACTCTCTTTTAGAGCGGCGGAACTAGACGCCACCAGGTTCGCGTTCCAATGGTATACGCCAGGACCACCCCCACCCTAGTTCCCCGCTCCACGGACGTACGCACGCACGCTGGATCCTCGTGGTCTGCCGTGATGACCCGCAATTATTCGGGGCAAGTCCGGCCACTTGGCTATCATGCTTCCATGCATTTCATTCATAAAAGGTCAATGGGCTCAGGAACGCTCGGTTCGCCTACTAGTCGCATCCAAGTTACAGTACGTCGCATCTTTCAAAATCCCCGTTTCAGAATCGCTCACCAACACTGCGCTTGCCTTTTTTTTCAGCTCGACATGACTGATATTTTCGCATCGAACTCGACGGAGTGTGCCATCGGGTCGCTAGAGATACCCGTGAGTGGTGCTCGTGCATGTGACGCTCCTCAGTTTCACCAACGTTGGTCCATGTAGCACGCCTATGCGTCTTTGCTCCGTTCCAACGCTTGTCCTTCCATCCAAGCGTGTACCGACATCCAATCTCTCATCGAGGAACACGAGCTTCACCTCGTCGCTCTCCAAGGCCATGTCGAGCGTCTCAAGACCTGTCTTGATGACATGGAGCGCCGTCAGGCGCACACGAAAAACATACTCGTCAAACTGCACGCGACGCTCGCTCCGATCAAGCGTCTGCCGCCGGAGATCCTGTCCGAGATATTCGAGCGCTGTCTCGACGCGAAGAGTTCGGGTATGCTGTTCTCAGTGACGGCGCGGAGCAAGACGGCGCCATTGTTGCTTGGCCGCGTCTGTCGTTCGTGGCGTGCCATTGCACATGCGACGCCTCGGCTGTGGCGGGATATATTCGTCAACGTTTGTGATGGACGTTACTCGGACGAGCTTCGCAGGGATGCATTGCCAGTACTGCAGACGTGGTTAGCGCATTCGGGTAGCCTCCCTCTCGACCTGGTCGTGTTGTGCAAGACGGAACGGGTATTGCCTGGTCTCGTGGACCTCTTTGAGACCATCGCTTCCCACGCGGCGAGGTGGAAGACGGTCCACGTCTGTCTACAGAACTCTCCAGTGATATACAGGCTCGTCTGCCGCGCATTCACCAAGTGCACCTCGCTGTCGACGTTCGACGTGACCGACGGCGGTCAATACGTGTCATCTTTCAGCAATCGCCAGGCAGACGAAGTGGAAGAAGTGCGGCCCGTGCGCTTTGATCTGTCATCCGCACCGCTCCATCAGCTGTCGTTGTCGCTTACTGGGCTCAGCATTCGAGACGTACAAGCACCCTGGGCGACGCTCACGCGCCTGTCCTTTATGCAAGACGCGCGTTCGAGCACGTCGTCTATCACAGACTATGTGGCTGTTCTCCAGCAATGCACGTCGCTCAAGGAGTGCGCGATCGCCATCGACAGCGGCGTACGGGATGCGCCGCTCGAACCGTTGACGCTGCCCAAGCTCGAAAGCCTCCAGCTGCAGGTATTTCGGGAAGCCAGTCACACGATGCAGATGGGCGATTTGCTGAGCGTGCTCCATGCGCCGCGGCTGAGTGCGCTCTCGATCGAGGATCATTGCCCGCGACGAGACGCGGTGCTGTATCACAGTCAGCTGAAGGCATTTTTACGGATGCACGCGGAGTCGCTTCGGCACCTCCGGTTCGCAACGAGCTCTAACCTGTTCACGTCGGAAGACATGGTTGCGTTGCTCGTGGAGGCGCCACTGTTGACGGAGTTGGCGTATCATCCGGACGAGGAGTCGTCGCCGAGAGCATTGTTGGAGGCGTTGACGCCGCAGACGCAAGGGGACGTGGTGGACTGTCTACTCCCACATTTGGAGCGGTTCTTTGTGTACTGGGACACGACGGAGACGGTGAAGATGGTGGGGGATATGATTGAGAGGCGGTATGCGCTGGTTGAACGGGGGATTGCACGGTTGAGGCATCTGTCGTGCAAGCCTGTGAAGATGGCGATGGCGTATGATTGTATGCCGCCGTACATGCTCGTGGAGAACTTGGCTGTGCGGCTGGAGCCGCTGTGTCGATGTGGATTGCAGGTGGATTGGGAGGCGTATCGGTATGATCTCGAATTTTCGTATTGTTGAACGTGCTATATCGACAGTGACATCGGTATCATTACTTATGATACGTATTACCTGGCAATGCAGTATGCAGGAGCTAAGTGTACAAGAATGCACTGATGAAGCAATACAGGGCGGGCAAGTCTGTCGTCAGGGTTCTCAGAGTATGTATCTTGAGCCAGAGGTCCAGTTCATCCTTTGCACGGGTAGGACCATGGACGAGTCGTTGGATGCACTGGGCAATCTGTTGCGCGTGAGGCGAGGGACATGCAAGAGGGAGATGATAAACGTACGGGGGGTGCGAACACGAAATGCGCGAGGGCAAAGCAGGTACCATAACCGTACAGGGTGCGCGCTGTGCCGAGGGTAGCATTGTAGGCAGCGTATCCGCTGTAGGTAGAGGTGATGCCGAGCACGAGCACACCGGCGAGAACAAGTTTGAACCAGCGATCGAACCAGGCGGAAAGGTGTTTGGGTGGGAGGTCGGACGCGCGCCAGGGGATGAGGGCTTGGTATTCAGAGAGGGCGAGGGTGAGAGAGGCAGTGGAGGAGAGGACGGGGACGAGGCGGGCGAGTGACATCTCTGCAGTAATGTGGCGTAGTTTCCGCCAGGGTTTTTAGGGGGTATGGGCCTCGTGCTTTTGGGTTTAATTACAGGTTTGATCAAGGATGCGATCCCGGAATCAGTTCATTCGCCGGGGGGGATGTTACTGGTTGCCGGTTGCCTCGCAGTGTCTGCGGACTCTGTTGAACGGATGATGGGGACCCGGGTACCTCGAGACGATACCGCCATACGTTGTCAATACGAGTTCGTATTGATCTGAGCCAGCAAAGGGAGTACTACGAAAGCATTGTGATTGTTTTATTGCTTGGTTTGGACCGAGGACGTTCACTGAACTGATTCAGCTTGAGTAGACATGGCTGAGTCTAACGAACCACTGAGTCTACAGAAGAGCAGTGGAGGCAGACATGGGGCAGGCGACGGGAAGGTAGTACGAGTCAAGTTCGGTCAAACGTAATGGCGGTTCGAGACAACACGCCAAAGTGTAGGAGGAGAATGGCAAGGTTGTATCTTCTTCCCTCTCTCGCACCATCTCTCTTGGACCAGGTCCTCGCCAAGCTCAAACGACACCTTCATCGTGGCCCGTCTCAATCAAGCACCTCTGGTACCTCGTCTCGGTTCTCATTCGCCCAGGGCCAGGCTGTAGCTTCCATGGTGAGCCCCCAACCGCTTTGATAGCCCCACACACTTTGACGACTTGTCCTCCCAACCTCCCGCCTGTTCAAGTTCATGCACCACAACCACAACCCCACCGATCCCTACGCCCGCTCGGAGACACAGTGCTCACCGAGCACGAAGCTATCACAGGGGTAGCATCACTACGCGAACTCATGGACGGGCGCAAATGCGAGCTTGACACGACACATTCTGCAGTGATAAGTACAGGCAACCGAATGCGATGGATGAGGGAGCGAGGGCTTCCAACAGCATGAACGAGGTGTTTGTTACAGGATGCGGGTACCCTGGTGTTCACTGAATTAGGTCTCCGCCAGGGTCAATGTTAGGGTGATAGAACTTGCCTTTTCGGTCCCTACCTGGCGCCTGCGCACACAGCAGCCGGTTCTTTTGCAAACCGCCAAGCTAGCATGGATTCGGAAGGTATGAGTCTCATTTTGTCGACCTGCAGAGCAGTGAAATGACGAACCTAGCAGTTGAACAGTTGGGTTCACGGGCAAAATCACTATCCGCCAAGTTCAAGCAAGGCGAGGGATCCAGTTACATCGACGAGGCGATCGACCTTAATCGTGAAGCGCTGCAACTTTGTCCACCCGGGCACCCCATGCGACTCGACCCGTTGACTTGGCTTGCTATGCATCTTCGTGATCGTTACAACCAACTTGGAGGGACAACGGACCTTGAGGAAGCCATTGTCCTCGATCGAGAAGCCCTCAGCCTCTGCCCGCAAGGACACCCTGATCGGTCAATGCCATTGATCAACCTTGCAGGTGGCCTTTTCACTCGGTACGATGAACTCGGGGGAGTGCAGGACCTCGATGAGGCTATTGTCCTCAGTCGAGAAAACCTCGACCTTTGTCCACAAGGACATCATCTCCGGTCATGGTCGTTGATCAACCTTGCTTGTTATCTCTACACTCGGTACATTCAACTTGGTCCAATGCAGGACCTCGATGAGGCTATTATCCTCAACCGAGAAGCCCTCAATCTTTGCACGGAAGGACACCCTCATCGGTCCATGTCGTTGAACAACCTTGCAATCAATCTCTCTAGTCGGTACAATCAGCTCGGGGCAGCGCAGGACCTCGATGAGGCTATTGTCCTTAATCGAGAAGCCCTCGATCTTCGTCCACAAGGACACCCGGACCGGTCACCGTCGTTGAACAACCTTGCACTTCATCTCTCCTATCGGTACAATCTGCTCGGGGCGATGCAGGACCTCGATGAGGCTATTGTCCTCAATCGAGAAGCCCTCAGCCTTCGCCCCCATGGACACCCTCTTCGGTCATCATCATTGAACAACCTTGCGGAAGGTCTCTCCGCTCGGTACAATCAGCTTGGTGCACTGCAGGACCTCGATGAGTCTATTGTCCTCAATCGAGAAGCCCTCGATCTTTGCATGGAAGGACACCCTCATCGGTCCACGTCGTTGAACAACCTTGCAATCAATCTCTCTGGTCGGTACAATCAGCTCGGGGCAGCGCAGGACCTCGATGAGGCTATTGTCCTCGATCGAGAAGCCCTCGACCTTCGCCCGCAAGGCCACCCTGACCGATCAAATTCACTGGACAACCTTGCATGCCACCTCCATAGTCGGTTCTCACGGTTGAAGCAATTGCAGGATGAAGAGGAGCTGTTCAGTCTCTACACTCAACTTGTATATGTAACCCAAACCGTGTCTTCAAGTGACTTTTCTGCCGCTAGAGCATGGATCCGCGTGGCTGAAGATTTCCAGCATCACACGATACTTGTTGCATATGAGACATGTCTTCGACTGCTCGTTCAACATCTTGCCACTCTCCCATCATTACCTCGGCATCACATCATCGTAAAAAATCACACCACGTCACTCGCAGTAGACGCACTCTCTGCATGTCTTCGTAAAGGTGCCCCTACACGCGCAGTAGAGCTCCTCGAACAAGGCCGTGGTGTCTTTTGGAGCCAACTTACTCGCCTCCATTCCCCACTTGACGACGTCATAACTACTGGCCCGGTGGGGAAGACGCTGGGAGACGAGTTCTCGCGACTGGCCTCGCTCATTCGCAACACTCTCCACTCGGCTGGTGCAGATCAGCACGAACAGCTATGTCATCTCAACCTTGAAATGCAAGGAGTTGTAACAAGGATTCGCGAGCTGCCTGGTCTCTCCCGTTTCCTTCTTCCCTCGCTCTTCTCCGATCTCCAAGGCGCTGCCAGTGGGGGTCCTATCATCATCGTTAATGCCAGCAAGTATAGCTGTGACGCACTCGTCGTCTTATTCGATCGTGACCCTATTCATATTCCGCTGCAGATCACACAGGAAAATGTTCGAGATCTGGCAGCAGAGCTCCGTACGTTGACTGTGCGCGCAACGCAGACAGACATGACTAGACAGTTCGCGTTCTTCTTGCGCAAACTCTGGGATCAGATTGTTTCTTCCATTGTCGACGTCCTTCAGACAATTCATCCATCTCGATCACGCATCTGGTGGTGTCCCACTGCCGAGTTCTCTGTCTTGCCATTGCACGCCGCCGGTCCGTATAGGAAGGGTCAACGGAATCTCGTTGATCTGTATATCTCATCATACACCCCGACCCTGACCGCCCTCATTCGTGCCAGACGGTCTAATCCATCGAACTCTGCAACTCGAGGGAAACGTTTCATCGCCATTGGGCAAGCGACAGCTGCTGGTGAAAGCGAACTCTTTTCGGTAGGCGCGGAACTGGCCAACATTGGTCAATGCGTCAGCAGCCTCGCTACATTTACGCGGATAGATGGAGAGGCATCTTGCATTTCTAGGGTGGTTGAAGAGCTTGGCAAGAACGAATGGGTCCACCTTGCGTGTCATGGCCTCCCGAATCGGACACAGCCGTTCGAGTCTGCGTTTGCGCTGCACGACGGACACTTTACGATCCAACGAATGATTGGGTGCGATCTGAAGGATCCCGAGTTTGCGTACCTCTCTGCATGTCACACGACGGTCGGAGACGAAGAAAGTCCAGACGAGGCGATCCACCTCGCGTCGGCGATGCAGTTCCTTGGGTTCCGATCTGTGATTGGGACGATGTGGGCGGTGGATGATGGTGAGACGAACAAGATCACGTCGACGTTTTACAAGCACATGGTGGACGAGTTTGGTCGCCTGGATCATACTCGCGCGGCGTTTGCGCTGAACAAGACGATGCGTTCAGTGGATGTGCCATTTGATCAACGGGTTCTGTATATCCATCTCGGTGCCTAGTTCTAGTTTGTTGGTTCTCTCTATTGTGGATTGCTCGTACTCGATACCTAGACCCGCATAGTACTCTGTCAGACCAGGAGAACCGAGTCTGAATCATCCAACGACTGTAGTCACGCTTTGAATTTCGTCGAGGAGAACTGTCGTAGGATTCACAAAGTTGGCTCATTCGTCTACAATTGCCCCTGCTAGGATCCTGGCCGAGTTCTACAGGTGTGAGGATCTTTGTACTAGTACAAAAATGGCAATCGATCTTGGACGCGTACCACGATGGGCTCTGATACGCCCCTCGTCGACATCTTGTCCGCGCATCTCCCAGCGGCCATCGCGTCGACTGTCGCTTCCCAGTCGCGCCCCGCCCTCGAGACGCTGCTCGCCTTTGCACTCGGCGCCGACTGTCCCCTTCCCGACACGCGCCACGAATGGTCACGCACTCAGCCCGCCGCCCTCGCCGCCCTTCAAGACGCTCTCGGTACCAGAGCCGCCAAACGGGCGCGCGACAGCCACGACACGGATGACCCTAGCCCAAAGCGACAAAAAACCGACGACGCCGACGACCCTCCCCTCTTCACCCTTCCCTCCATCTCCACCACCTCCCCCGTCCGCAAAAAGGTTGACGTCACCGTCCACGCACGCTCCATCCGCTTCGTCAACCCCACCACCCGCGCACTCGAAGCCACCATCCCCCTCGCCAGCATCACCCGCGCTTTCCTCCTGCCCACACGTGGAAAACCAAAAGGCCACTGGACCGTCCTCCTCCTCCCCACAGACGTCCCCGACAAGGCCAAGTCCGCCGCCCAGCAGGTCATCTTTGGTCTCGACGCGCGCAGCGCCGCCGCCTTTGAAACCACTTCGTATTCCTCGGGCACCTCCACGCCCACCTCGACCACCACCGTCACCGTCGCCAAAGGCGAGGAAACCGCCGACTCAGTCCGCAAGTTCCTCTCCTACATACCCGTGCCCCTCCTCGAACCCTCACCCACCGTCTTTCGCAGCGCGTGCGCGACACCCAAGTCGGGTCAGGGCGCCGCGGGCATCGACGCCTATCTCGCTGCCAAGGCAGGCACCCTCTGGTTCTTTGACACGGGCATTCTCTGGGGTGAGAGCAAACCCTGTGAATTCTGGGCCGTCTCGGATCTCGT